>JAXIVJ010007495.1:0-30000 GCA_036785665.1 Chirona hameri | reverse complement strand
ATGACAGCAGCATGACAGGCAGGGCGTTGGGTGGCAGACAGACAGTGGCAGAGAGACAGTGGCAGAGAGACAGTGGCAGAGAGACAGTGACAGACAGACAGTGGCAGACAGACAAAGTGACAGACTGCACCAGACTCAGTTTTAGCCTGTTGTTGTTCTGCATGCTACCTGAGAGACAACTCAACACACCTGCAGCTGTGCAGGGCAGGCCAGCGGTCAGATCCGGCTGTACAGGTTTCCAAATCGGAGCTTACTCTGCAGTAAATCTGGGCCCTCACAGGAAACCCTGGGATCTCCATTTTATTACTGGTGTAAAAATTGAGCTGGTCTTATCTATCACGCCTTACTAAAAATGAGCAAAATTTAAAGATGCAAGAAACAGGAATTACAGGGCTACATGTTGACATCCACTGGTGACCGATGGACTGGTGACCGATGGAATGGCCAATTTTGGGCGAGGCAAATTTTTCAAAAGTTCCCATATTTGAAAGCCAGGTTTTGACTTGCTGATGCATCACGATGTAATTAACTACATATTTTTTGCACAATCAAATATCTATTGTTTGTCTTAGAACGGAATATCTGTCAATATTTGAACAAATTTGTTTTGTTTTTGAGCGGGAACATTGCCTGATTGGTCCTGCCATGGATCACTGGTAACAACACTGGTAGCAGCGTTGACATCATGAATGACTCATCTTACGCCAACAGGAAATGACTAATGACTATACCTAAGTGTCAATCTAGGTTCCGAGCTAAATTTAAACACCAGAAAAGAAACTAATCTTTTGCGGCACCCTTACATGATAAACATGACTGAGCTCGCAATATTTACATACCATATGTATAACATACGCTTACCACACAATACGTAATCCACACAATATTTACATAAAAGCCAATACTGAAATGTATCTTATTCTTGGCGGGAACAGCCGGGGAGTAACAAACACCAAACACCAAACCACAACAATAACAAACACCAAACCCCACATGATACGTCACTGACGGACATATTACCGACAACATGTTCAAACTAACGGGAAAGTTGAGTTGTAACTACTAACAAGAGTTTTCAATGTACATAAAATGAGATGCAGAACCAACACAGGCTTGAAGATCAACAATGCAGTGAACCAGACAAGATCCTCTGTGCATAAAGACACATTTTCTCTGGCTTATTCAAACGACCTGAGCTCATTTAGCCGGTGGCAGTTCCCATGTGTGCCTTAGGCATGGGCGTAACCACCTTCCGAAAGTAGGTGGGGACGGAGGCACTTCGAAGTCGATTCTTTCCATGCAACGCCCATAGGCGTAATGTTAAAATCTGAAAATGTTACTGGGAACTGATCCCCAGTGACCAATACACCTATATCAGATCAGCTGAGCCATCAAGCTTTCCCCAACGAGTAACTAGAAGCTAGGCTGGTCTGTGTTGCTTTAAGTAGTATCAGTTAGCCAGGAGTCAGTTAGTCAGTTAGCCAGGTTAGCCTGGTCAGTTAGCCAGGAGCAGTATCAGGAGTCAGGAGTCAGGAGGCAGTGTCAAGGTCCAGGCATGGGCAGTATCAGGAGTCAGGAGTCAGGAGGCAGTGTCAGGGGCCAGGCAGGGGCAGTGCCAGGGGCCAGGCAGGGGCAGTGTCAGGGGGCAGTGTCAGGGGCCAGGCAGGGGCCAGGCAGGGGCAGTGTCAGGGGACAGTATCAGGAGTCAGGAGTCAGGAGGCAGTGTCAGGGGCCAGGCAGGGGCAGTGTCAGGGGGCAGTGCCAGCGGCCAGGCAGGGGCAGTGTCAGGGGGCAGTGTCAGGGGCCAGGCAGGGGCAGTATCAGGAGTCAGGAGTCAGGAGGCAGTGTCAAGGTCCAGGCAGGGACAGTATCAGGAGTCAGGAGTCAGGAGGCAGTGTCAGGGGCCAGGCAGGGGCAGTGCCAGGGGCCAGGCAGGGGCAGTGTCAGGGGGCAGTGTCAGGGGCCAGGCAGGGGCCAGGCAGGGGCAGTGTCAGGGGGCAGTATCAGGAGTCAGGAGTCAGGAGGCAGTGTCAGGGGCCAGGCAGGGGCAGTGTCAGGGGGCAGTGCCAGGGGCCAGGCAGGGGCAGTGTCAGGGGGCAGTGTCAGGGGCCAGGCAGGGGCAGTATCAGGAGTCAGGAGTCAGGAGGCAGTGTCAAGGTCCAGGCAGGGGCAGTATCAGGAGTCAGGAGTCAGGAGGCAGTGTCAGGGGCCAGGCAGGGACAGTGCCAGGGGCCAGGCAGGGGCAGTGTCAGGGGGCAGGCAGGGGCAGTGTCAGGGGGCAGTGTCAAGGTCCAGGCAGGGGCAGTGTCAGGGGGCAGTATCAGGAGTCAGGAGTCAGGAGGCAGTGTCAGGGGCCAGGCAGGGGCAGTGCCAGGGGCCAGACAGGGGCAGTGTCAGGGGGCAGTGTCAGGGGCCAGGCAGGGGCAGTTTCAGGGGGCAGTATCAGGAGTCAGGAGTCAGGAGGCAGTGTCAGGGGCCAGGCAGGGGCAGTGTCAGGGGCCAGGCAGGGGCAGTGTCAGGGGGCAGTATCAGGAGTCAGGAGTCAGGAGGCAGTGTCAGGGGCCAGGCAGGGGCAGTGCCAGGGGCCAGGCAGGGGCAGTGTCAGGGGGCAGTGTCAGGGTCCAGGCAGGGGCTGTGCCAGGGGCAGTGTCAGGGGCCAGTCAGGGGCAGTGTCAGGGGGCAGGCAGGGGCAGTGCCAGGGGGCAGTGTCAGGGTCCAGGCAGGGGCAGTGTCAGGGGGCAGGCAGGGGCAGTGCCAGGGGGCAGTGTCAGGGGCCAGGCAGGGGCAGTGTCAGGGTCCAGGCAGGGGCAGTGTCAGGGGGCAGGCAGGGGCAGTGCCAGGGGGCAGTGTCAGGGGCCAGGCAGGGGCAGTGTCAGGGGGCAGTATCAGGAGTCAGGAGTCAGGAGGCAGTGTCAGGGGCCAGGCAGGGGCAGTGTCAGGGGGCAGTGTCAGGGGCCAGGCAGGGGCAGTGCCAGGGGGCAGTGTCAGGGGCAGTGCCAGGGGCCAGGCAGGGGCAGTGCCAGGGGGCAGTGTCAGGGGCAGTGTCAGGGGGCAGTGTCAGGGGCCAGGCAGGGGCAGTGTCAGGGGGCAGTGTCAGGGTCCAGGCAGGGGCAGTGTCAGGGGGCAGGCAGGGGCAGTGCCAGGGGGCAGTGTCAGGGGCCAGGCAGGGGCAGTGTCAGGGGGCAGTGTCAGGGGCCAGGCAGGGGCAGTGTCAGGGGCCAGTGTCAGGGTCCAGGCAGGGGCAGTGTCAGGGGGCAGGCAGGGGCAGTGCCAGGGGGCAGTGTCAGGGTCCAGGCAGGGGCAGTGTCAGGGGGCAGTGTCAGGGTCCAGGCAGGGGCAGTGTCAGGGGGCAGTGTCAGGGGCAGTGTCAGGGGGCAGTGTCAGGGGCCAGGCAGGGGCAGTGTCAGGGGGCAGTGTCAGGGTCCAGGCAGGGGCAGTGTCAGGGGGCAGGCAGGGGCAGTGCCAGGGGGCAGTGTCAGGGTCCAGGCAGGGGCAGTGTCAGGGGGCAGGCAGGGGCAATGCCAGGGGGCAGTGTCAGGGGCCAGGCAGGGGCAGTGCCAGGGGGCAGTGTCAGGGTCCAGGCAGGGGCAGTGTCAGGGGGCAGGCAGGGGCAGTGCCAGGGGGCAGTGTCAGGGGCCAGGCAGGGGCAGTGTCAGGGGGCAGGCAGGGGCAGTGCCAGGGGGCAGTGTCAGGGTCCAGGCAGGGGCAGTGTCAGGGGGCAGGCAGGGGCAGTGCCAGGGGGCAGTGTCAGGGTCCAGGCAGGGGCAGTGTCAGGGGGCAGGCAGTGGCAGTGCCAGGGGGCAGTGTCAGGGGCCAGGCAGGGGCAGTGCCAGGGGGCAGTGTCAGGGGGCAGGCAGGGGCAGTGCCAGGGGGCAGTGTCAGGGGGCAGGCAGGGGCAGTGTCAGGGGGCAGTGTCAGGGGCCAGGCAGGGGCAGTGCCAGGAGGCAGTGTCAGGGGGCAGGCAGGGGCAGTGCCAGGGGGCAGTGTCAGGGGGCAGGCAGGGGCAGTGCCAGGGGGCAGTGTCAGGGGCCAGGCAGGGGCAGTGCCAGGAGGCAGTGTCAGGGGCCAGGCAGGGGCAGTGTCAGGGGGCAGTGTCAGGGGGCAGGCAGGGGCAGTGCCAGGGGGCAGTGTCAGGGGGCAGGCAGGGGCAGTGTCAGGGGGCAGTGTCAGGGGCCAGGCAGGGGCAGTGCCAGGAGGCAGTGTCAGGGGCCAGGCAGGGGCAGTGTCAGGGGGCAGTGTCAGGGGGCAGGCAGGGGCAGTGCCAGGGGGCAGTGTCAGGGGCCAGGCAGGGGCAGTGCCAGGGGGCAGTGTCAGGGGGCAGGCAGGGGCAGTGCCAGGGGGCAGTGTCAGGGGGCAGGCAGGGGCAGTGTCAGGGAGCAGTGTCAGGGGCCAGGCAGGGGCAGTGCCAGGAGGCAGTGTCAGGGGCCAGGCAGGGGCAGTGTCAGGGGCAGGCAGGGGCAGTGCCAGGGGGCAGTGTCAGGGGCCAGGCAGGGACAGTGCCAGGGGGCAGTGTCAGGGGCCAGGCAGGGGTAGTGTCAAGGGGCAGTGTCAGGGGCCAGGCAGGGGCAGTGCCAGGGGGCAGTGTCAGGGGCAGTGCCAGGGGGCAGTGTCAGGGGGCAGTGCCAGGGGGCAGTATCAGGGGCCAGGAGTCAGGAGGCAGTGTCAGGGGCAGTGTCAGGGGGCAGTATCAGGGGCAGTGCCAGGGGGCAGTATCAGGGGCCAGGAGTCAGGAGGCAGTGTCAGGGGCCAGGCAGGGGCAGTGTCAGGGGGCAGTGTCAGGGGCAGTGTCAGGGGCCAGGCAGGGGCAGTGTCAGGGGGCAGTGTCAGGGGCCAGGCAGGGGCAGTGTCAGGGGCCAGACAGGGGCAGTGTCAGGGGGCAGGCAGGGGCAGTGCCAGGGGGCAGTGTCAGGGGCCAGGCAGGGGCAGTGTCAGGGGGCAGTGTCAGGGGCCAGGCAGGGGCAGTGTCAGGGGGCAGTGTCAGGGGCCAGGCAGGGGGCAGTGTCAGGGGCCAGGCAGGGGCAGTGCCAGGGGGCAGTGTCAGGGGGCAGGCAGGGGCAGTGTCAGGGGGCAGTGTCAGGGGCCAGGCAGGGGGCAGTGTCAGGGGCCAGGCAGGGGCAGTGTCAGGGGGCAGGCAGGGGCAGTGCCAGGAGGCAGTGTCAGGGGCCAGGCAGGGGCAGTGTCAGGGTCCAGGCAGGGGCAGTGTCAGGGGGCAGTGTCAGGGGCCAGGCAGGGGCAGTGTCAGGGGGCAGTGTCAGGGGCCAGGCAGGGGGCAGTGTCAGGGGCCAGGCAGGGGCAGTGCCAGGGGGCAGTGTCAGGGGGCAGGCAGGGGCAGTGTCAGGGGGCAGTGTCAGGGGTCAGGCAGGGGGCAGTGTCAGGGGCCAGGCAGGGGCAGTGTCAGGGGGCAGGCAGGGGCAGTGCCAGGAGGCAGTGTCAGGGGCCAGGCAGGGGCAGTGTCAGGGTCCAGGCAGGGGCAGTGTCAGGGGGCAGTGTCAGGGGCAGTGCCAGGGGGCAGTATCGGGAGTCAGGAGTCAGGAGGCAGTGTCAGGGGCCAGGCAGGGGCAGTGTCAGGGGGCAGTGTCAGGGGCAGTGCCAGGGGGCAGTATCAGGAGTCAGGAGTCAGGGGGCAGTGTCAGGGGCCAGGCAGGGGCAGTGTCAGGGGGCAGTGCCAGGGGCCAGGCAGGGGCAGTGTCAGGGGGCAGTGTCAGGGGCCAGGCAGGGGCAGTGCCAGGGGGCAGTGTCAGGGGCCAGACAGGGGCAGTGCCAGGGGGCAGTGTCAGGGGCCAGGCAGGGGCAGTGCCAGGGGGCAGTGTCAAGGTCCAGGCAGGGGCAGTGCCAGGGGGCAGGCAGGGGCAGTGTCAGGGGGCAGTGCCAGGGGCCAGGCAGGGGCAGTGTCAGGGGGCAGTGTCAGGGGCCAGGCAGGGGCAGTGCCAGGGGGCAGTGTCAGGGGCCAGGCAGGGGCAGTGCCAGGGGGCAGTGTCAGGGGCCAGGCAGGGGCAGTGCCAGGGGGCAGTGTCAAGGTCCAGGCAGGGGCAGTGCCAGGGGCCAGGCAGGGGCAGTGCCAGGGGGCAGTGTCAGGGGCCAGGCAGGGGCAGTGCCAGGGGGCAGTGTCAGGGGCCAGGCAGGGGCAGTGCCAGGGGGCAGTGTCAGGGTCCAGGCAGGGGCAGTGCCAGGGGGCAGTGTCAGGGTCCAGGCAGGGGCAGTGCCAGGGGGCAGTGTCAGGGTCCAGGCAGGGGCAGTGCCAGGGGGCAGTGTCAGGGGCCAGGCAGGGGCAGTGTCAGGGGGCAGTGTCAAGGTCCAGGCAGGGGCAGTGCCAGGGGGCAGTGTCAGGGGCCAGGCAGGGGCAGTGCCAGGGGGCAGTGTCAGGGGCCAGAGGATGGGATCGAGCCAGTGAGGCTAGAGAAGAGTGGGAAGCGAACCAGTCCAGGAGTTTCGCCGACGGGTCGGGTCGGGTCAGGAGGGAGAGACGAGACTGGGCATTCTGCGAGAAAAGGTCAGCGCCGCATAGGGTTGCGGAAAATTGCCCCTGTGGAACGAAGCCAGCCGGCTACTGGGGAGAGGTGAGTCCGGCGTGGAGTAACACTCGGGGCCGAGGACAAATAAGGAGAGGAATTTGGATACGTTCCTCACCGGCAGCCTTCATTCGGCAGCATCGGAGACTATATGGACGGCCAGCCACGTCCGCATTGGCTGCGGCTGAATCGGCCAGAAGTTTGGAGACAGAAAATCGATGTGCAACTGGCGGCATAACGGCCCACTCCGCTGACAAAACGGCCAATTGCTGCCGGTTGGCTCAGCCGGCCTCCCGCCAGGGCTTCCAGACAGTACGGGTCTGGAATTGTGCCACACTCGACTGTACCATAGGCGTACTCAGGGGGGGGGGGGCAAATGGGACAATTGCCCCCTCCTGAAGGTCCTACGTGCCCCTTAGCTGTATGTGCCCCCTTTGGAAATAGGGCCCGAAGGGCCCTATTTCGTAAAAAAATGAATGATTAATTAAATAAAAAAAAACATGTTGAAAATATGCCCCTCTAAAAATATAGTGGGCCAAATCCGGTGAGTTTTGTTTTGGTGGAGGTACCTTATGCTCCCCTAAAAATTGTCCCTCCTGGAGTGAATACTGGGTGCGCCACTAGACTGTACCCAGTGTACCCTATACCAGAACGATCCCCCCCCTCCCCAACCCGCCCGCAGTTCTGAGGCTCCAGCCCCAGCCCATCAGCTCAGTTGCTTGAGCTCCCGGTCACTGTTTCAGTAGCTCGAGCTTCGAATGCCCGGAACGTATAAGGTAGCTGCAGGGCACCTAACTGCTGCAGCGTGACAGCAATATTGCTTCCAATATACGGTACCCAGAAACCTGATCCGGCACCTGCGGTGCATCCAGTGAACATGCGTCGCAGGCTGGCTTTGACACGTGCTGGCTTTGACAGTGTGTGCTGCACGTTTGAAATTTCAGATCGGGCAGCACGAGTAGAGGCAACGTGAGTCAGCTCACGTTGCCACTGCGTACACAGCAGTACGGCGTTGTGTAGCGCCTACTGTTACCTTGCATTTAGCAGCACAAATAAACGTATAACCTCTTCAATCCAATGTTGACGAAATCTACTCGCGGTCGTTAGGTACATCAATTACATACGCTCTCGGCCGTTGGATCCATCAATCACCAGATATGACCAGTGAAGTCTGCACCAACCCTGCGCCATATCCCCACCCACAACGCGTCTGGGCGACGCCAGGTCATTGCATCACACCGGGCACGCAGAAGCGCCCTCACAGACAGCAGCACATGGCGGTGTTTCATCACCGCCGCATATATCCGTCAACAGGGAGCTGCATGAAGTCTGCCGCGTCTGCCGCCAGTCGTCTGATGCACGACATGGCCGGATTCGCCGCTGTTCACCGTAATGCCTGAGACGCGGATTAGGGCGCGCCTGTGCCTGTGGCCTGCACCGGTGCAGGCCGGGGGCCGAGGTCAACAGGTGGCGGCTCAAAGATCGGCAGATCGCGTATTAAGATGGTCAGCGGCCGGTGTGGGCTTTATGGGTGATGAAAAGGAGAGTTGCGATGTCGGCACCAGCGGGGGTAATCCTGCAGTTGTGCACGAATCCAGACGGGTGTGATGAATTGGATAGCAGCAGATGAGCAATGAGTCAGTCCGACTGCTGTTCAGGCTGCTGACATAATCTAGCGACAACAGAACACCTGAAGACCAGAAGACGCTTTCTCATCAGACCCTACACACTACTTCTCCTAACTCCCTGGGAAAACAGATTGAGATTAACTTCTTAGTGAGGCCCACATTCATTACACGGACGGGAGGCAACAAACGCCCTAATTACTCGTCCGGTTTTTCATCCCGCCACCCGTCCTCCAAATGTATATTATAACTCACTGGCCGAGTGGGCGGTTGTTTACCGAATGTTGACAAAAACAGCGGGAGATAATGGGTCCGTTAGGCGTACTCCGTGTCAGGTGCAGCCTCGATCGGGGCAGGAGTCGGCTGGAGGGACGCCGCCCCGCACCGAAATTAATGACCATCAGCTGGGAGCAGCGGCGTACCCAGGTTTCACTCCAGGAGGGGGCAATTTTTGATCAGGGGGCATAAGTTACCCACACCAAAAAAAAACTCACCGGATTTGGCCCACTATATTTTTAGAGGGGCATATTTTCAACAGCAAAAAATCATTCATTTTTCGAAATAGGGGCCTTCGGGCCCTATTTCTAAAGAGGCGCATACGGCCATGGGGCCACGTACGGACGTACGGACCTTCAGGAGGGGGAAATTGCCCCGTTTGCCCCCCCCCCCTCCCTTGGGTACGTCTATGGCTGGGAGAGGCAGGCGTCTTCATAGTATGTGAGCTTCTTCATAGCTGTTGATGTGAGCTATGAAGAAGCTCACATAAGACTGGAAATCAAACAGCAAATATTGATAATATTTGCTAAGTCAGAAACGATTAGCAAACGAAGAACGAACGAAACGAAACATCACTTGCATCTTCATTGTGTTTCTATTGGTTGTTTATATGTACTTTTACTGTTGCACATCACTTTTTACTCCCACTTGTATCCTTCCCTTCCCTAATGCAGTTCGCTGTGCGCGGCGCCAAAATGGCTGACGCGCCGCACTGCACCATCCTGATCCTTCTATCCACCCTCCGCTTCTACCCGATCACCTCACGTAACATCGCGACGGGCACGTAATAGCCACTGGTACTGTGTGTCACATCGTGTACAATGTACGAGAGAGTGGATGTGCCGGCACGTCTAAATAAGTCTATACATACATGATGCTGTGCGTCGAGTCGGGAGTCAGGAGTCGGATCATGTCTCTGTACGGTTGACCTAAGGTCAGATAGGGCAATGACTATCAGGTCTCTCTCCACTGCTGACCTAAGGTTAGTTAGTGATGACTCAGGGTCAGGGTCGGCGGTTGTCGGTCGTCAAATCAGTCCCTGCCGGCTGTCTCCTTGCCCTGCTACACCCCAGCCCTGCCCACCAGCCGTCATCACACCCTGCAGAAGGTGACGGATAACGCGCCGCTGCCACCCGGTAATGACCGGGGCTGCGTCTAATTGGTGGCGACTTTGCTCGTCCCTCACCCCCGGACCCGACCGCAGGCAAGACGCACCGCAGTGGCAGGCAAGACGCACCGCAGTGGCAGGCAAGACGCACCGCAGTGGCAGGCAAGACGCACCGCAGTCGCAGGCAAGACGCACCGCACTGGCAGGCAAGACGCACCGCACTGGCAGGCAAGACGCACCGCAGTGGCAGGCAAGACGCACCGCACTGGCAGGAAAGACGCACCGCAGTGGCAGGCAAGACGCACCGCAGTGGCAGGCAAGACGCACCGCAGTGGCAGGCAAGACGCACCGCACTGGCAGGAAAGACGCACCGCAGTGGCAGGCAAGACGCACCGCAGTGGCAGGCAAGACGCACCGCAGTGGCAGGCAAGATGTACCCCGCAGGAGCAGTGATTGATACCGTGATAGGCTCAATAGGCCAGCGGCTGTATCACTAAACCTCGGGTCTGCCGTGTACTGCGCCGGTCAAAGTAGACACGTATGGACTGATACACGTGACGCCCGCCCCCGCACCCCCCCCCCCCCCGCCCCCGCACTCCAGCACAGATACTCTGCACCGCGGCATCAGATAGCTGTGGTGGACGGTCGCTGTCGCTGTGCATCTGATGCAGCATCAGCGGAGAGTCGGCAATCACCTCTCACAGTCGGCCGCGCCAGACGCCAGCCAGCACGTCCCGTCGGCGACCACCTCTCACAGTCGGCCGCGCCAGACGCCAGCCAGCACGTCCCGGTCGACACGGGACACGGCACTCGGCAGTCACCAGCGTCCAGCGCGCTACTGCCGTGTGCCGGGCAGACGGGCGGCGATCAGTGATGGCATACCATCGGCTCCCGACCCATCGCCACCACGGCCCTCACCCACCGCCCTGTCCCAGCGCGGCCGGCCCACCCGGGCTGCAGGGCAGGGGTACCATCCAGGGCCTATTTTAAGGGAATATCACTGGGGGGCAAAACATTTTTGTGCCATCTTTTTGTGGCAAAAAGGTAACCCCATTTTTTCCCTCCGCGGATTTTGGCCGGTCACCTTATTTTAGTATTCGAGCTTAAGCAATCACTTCTCGAATTCACAAAGAAAGAAGATTTTGTGGACATTTTTCCGAGAAAAACAATTGGGGGGTCAACAGACAAAAAAAAATCACAAATCCGAGATAGCTATTTGGAAGGGAATGTCATTTCCTTTCTATTGACGTTTTCTTATTTGCAATTTGCTTTGAAACTTTTTGTTTACAATTTGTCAAACATTTATTTTTTTACTCAAAATGGCATGACATGACGTCATTAAAACGTTATTATCTCCCAAAATGCTACATTAATTTCATTGAAATTTAGTGAGAAGACGTAGAATTGATGCAGTATAAGGTATTGCAAGTTTCACGTTGATATCTATCCCAGTTTTAGAGTTATTGAGAAAATCCGAGAGGGGGCAGAATCTGCCCCCCCCCCAGCAGGGTGCGTGTCACCGGGGCTGCTTCAATTGCATCAGGTGCGCTGTTTTGTCTATCATTGAAAGCAATGGATACACAAAAACTTCAAATTCAATCACTTGAGAGAAGAAAAAACTTCTGATTTCATGAAGTTTTCTCCTAAGATCATTGTTTTTCACGTTCAGTGCAGGGAACGCGCAGGAGGGGGGGGGGCATACTTGTATTGCATCCCCCCTCCCCCCCAGATTCCTGTTGGGGGGGGGGGGCATTCATTTGCCCCTCATGTCCGCCCCCTGGATCCGCCAGTGGGGGATCCAGGGGGCGGACATACCCTCCCCCTTAGTTTTTTCTTTGGAAATAGCGGAAAACGACGCCATTTCGCTCCGCCATTTTTGTTACAACTGCTTGCCTATCAATTGCCCAAATACTTTTAATTGGTTACCTCGGGTCTCCTCAGGTCACGTCACAAGTCAAGTCTAGTGATCCCACCTCCAAAAATGTAAGGTCGTGCCGCAGCCACATTGTTTGACCGATCAGTTAGATACTCACAGGATTCAATCAGGTCATAAATACCTACAATTCTGCTATTTCGGATGATTTTACAACGGTGCCCTACCAGGAATTGCGTGTGGATAGCACGTGGGCCCACTCCGGCCGCATGAGGGCCTCATGCGGCCATAGAGGGGCTCACATGCTATCCACACGCAATTCCTGGTTGGTGACCTAGGATGAAGTCTATTTTGTGACCTCCCAATTATAAGTCATTGGGGAAACATGCAAATGCATATAAATCCAAAGGAAATGGCTAAATGTGTCCAATTTTCACCAGAGTCCCGCATCTTTTGCAAAATACAAAGATCCAGTGGCGGATCTACGGTTGGGAAAAATGGGCAATTGCCCTCCCCCCAAACCGCCTGAAATCGGTGCAAGATTGACACATTTCCTGATAGATATATAAGAAAATCTAAGCAACCTTTACTAAGGAAAGTTAGCTTTAACCCGCGAGTTACTGGGGGGGGGGGGCTATTTCCCCCCTCCCGTTATTTTGCAATAACTCTTAAATGAATACCGGTATCGATCCCAAACTTGCAGTACCTTCTCTCACATCAATTATACACATGTTGGTAAAGGTAAAAATATGAGGTTATGATAGGTCAACCGGGAATGACGTCAGAGTGACGTCATGTTCTTCGGTTTTGGTTGCAAAATAATGCTTTGCGGAAAACGCTGTCAAATGTACGATATTTGAGATAAACTCAATTGTCTTAAATCAAAATACTGACAAAATACCGGGCTATCAAACTGCCATCTCGGATTTTTTATTTTTTTTTAATTACAAATTTTGAGAAATCCAAATACACTTTTGTTTTGTTTTTAAAAAAATTTCAAGAAAAAATCAGAATTATAAAAAAAACAGGAATATGTGTGATCGAGACGTATGCGGTGAATATGTGTACTAAATTTGAAGTCGATATCTTCAAAAATGACTGAGTTATGACCTTTAAATGACAAAAATCGACCACCTCTCACAGCATTACTATGCATAAAAAACGCATTTCCATTTTTCCTTTTTACTTCTATTTATATGGAACAAACAATGTTCTAAGGTCATTTTACGCGTTCTAGACGATAAACAAACCCATAAACATGTGTTACAACGCCTAATGACCGTAATCTGCAGTTTGACCTCGTGACCTCGGATGACCTTGACCTGACCCAAGGTCATAAACAGCTTAGAAAGGTACTTAGAAGTGTCAGACACACGAATCACACCGATTTATCGACAGCTTTATGCGCTTAATATCGCAATTTTGCGCGACAATTCCATCCATCGAGACCTTTTGACACGGTCATACATTTTGTACTTGACCTGACCTGTGACGTCATCGGTGACCCCGAGGTCAACAATATTATGTTTCCCTCGATAAATTTCCCAGGGCTATCGAATGCCGTTTGAATTTTTACATTCGGCCCAGTAGTTCCGGAGATCCGAAGGGGGCAAAAAATAGCCCCCCCCAGTAAGTCGCGTTATGAAATGTACCCCAGTAACTCGCGGGTTAACCCTCACTGTACGAAAGTTAGCTTTAACCCTCGCTGTACGACGTTGTACGACCCCCCCCCCCTTAGCGTTTCGCCCTAATTGAGCTAGAGCTTCGATTAAAAAAACGAGCGTGTTCCTTGTGACGAGAGGAAGCCGCTGATATCCGATTTTAAAGTCTTGGGTCATTAGGTGAACTCTGAGGTCATGTCAATGACCCAATAGTCATACAAATTGTAAATGCGTATAATTTGAATTGTATCGAGCTAGAATCGGGAATGAGCATATCATAATGCTTAAAGGGAAATAATGACCTTTTGATTTTGTTAGCAACAATTTCTTAGGCTACCGCTATGGTTTTAAAATTATTTTATTTAAATTTAAGAATTAAATAAAATTATTCCCAAATTCGAAGTTGTAAGTTTGGGAAAAATACAAAACAAGTACCTTGTGTACTTCATGAAGGTCATTGACAAATTCGCCCTTCCCTACCATTGTTTACATCGATTGCGGCATTTTTGGAGGCTCTGTGACATTTCCGATCAAACTGAGCGCTGCTCGGACACACGCTAGTAGCGCTTTCGTTCTCCATCGCAACCAGGCGTCAGCCAATCAAAAGCCAGAAAGGGAATACGTTCTGGCTTTTCATTGGCTCACGCCTGGTTGCCATGGAGAACGAAAGCGCTACTAGCAACAACTCGCCACAATGGTTAAGTGCGCCGAGAAGCATGACAATGCTTTGTAAACAAATCGCCGACGCTAAATAGGTCGCCGTCGATGTGCATCGATGAGCTTCCGATTTCATTGCCAGTTTTGTGTTATTGTTTGTTAGTTTTTTGGGAAAAAAATATTATTTTTCATGATAATATAAAGCATAGTGTTATATACAGCCACAGACAAATTATACAATACTCCTAATGTTGAAAACAAATGAATTTATTTTCAAAAATTGAGGGTCGCAACCACTAACTATGCCGCCGTTGATGTGCATCGATGAGCTTCCGATTTTATTGCCACTTTTTCCAATCGCTGTTAGTTTTAGAAGATCGCCGGGCATATAATCACAACAAGCAGAACGCACAATATATTTTCCACTCCATTGCGTAAAAAAACAATACGGGAAAAGCCCGCAGTTTGATGAGGACCAAAAGTACTTGCAAGTACCGGTCGTTAAAAGTGTGGAACGCTTATCAACTGTAACTTGAAATATCTTTCGGTAGGAAAGTTTTCATGCAAAATGTGATGAATTTACAATATATTTTGGTCTCGTCTGGCGATTTCAAGTGCTAACTCCATTTTTGTGGAAAAAGGTCATTATTTCCCTTTAATGGGTGCCAAATTTGAAATCAGCATCACAAAATATCCTAGAAACTGCCAAATTCCAAAAAGGTCAGGTCAGGTCATCTGAGGTCAGTGACCTCGGTTGACCTGTGGAAGCCCATGACCCCAGTGTAACATATAATTATGTAAAATGGATCCCAAATTTGAAATCAGCGTCACAAACTGTCCTAGAAACCGCTAGAAGCCAAACAAAAGTCATCTGAGGTCATCGGAGGTCAATGACCTCGGTTGACCTTTGAAAAGGTCAATCGAGGTCACAATCTCAGTGGAAACCACAACTGTCACCTGGAAACACCTGTGCATATGTTCCTGAACAACAAATACTAAACAACAAACTGCACAAGTTACAAGCATCGATACTACGGTACGACAGTTGCGCATGACATTACCTTGAGAAAAAGGTCATAGGTTGCTGGTGATGTGGGTTAGAACATCACAATTAGAGTATGTGTCAAATTGTTCAAAAGTAGGAAACTGAAAGTTTCATCGTAATCGGTTGGAAACTACGCAAGTTATTTTTGAAAAACCGAGGGGGTGGCATCCCCCCCCCCTACCCGGGCGGGGGTTAAATCAGCTATCAATGCATAAGCAAGACAAATCCGATGCGTTTTCAGAATTGTGTGAGACTTTTTTGTATTCCCTCCTCCCCCAAACCACCCGTTCTGGATCCGCCAATGCAAAGATCCATTTGGTATTTGTATCCTGCGACCTCCACAAGGTAAAATCTATTCACCCTGAGATCATTCCGCAGTCATTTTTCTTCCATAACTTTTGTTTTACTGAACCAGTAAGGCGCAGTAGTTGGCGATGAACGAGCGAACGCGAAGGAAATGTATGGTGAATTCCAACTCGATCAGGGAAGTAGTTTCTGAGATACAAATACGTGGTGCACACATGCGCACGTGCAAAAGCACCCCCACCCCTTACTTGTGGGAAAGTGGCGGCTGAGAGATCTCTAGCCACACACCAAATTTGAACACAATCGGCTCAGCAGTTGCCCCCACCCAAAATCAAGTTTGAATACCAAAAATAAGGTGACCGGCCCAACTCCGCGGATAAAAAATGGGGTACCTTTGCCACAAAAAGATGTCTCCCCCACGGAGAGAGGCCGGATCCGCCAGCGTCCGTTAACATCTAATAATAATAGCAATTAGACGATGGGCAGTTGTCCTTACATCAACATCCGTATCGTGCCGGGACCCACTAGCGGATCTAGGGTTCGAGAATGGGGGGCTAAAATTTTGCTCCGAAATCCCTAGCCACACACCAAATTTCAACACAATCGGCTCAGCAGTTGCCCCCCAGTGGCGTACCCAGGATGTACTCCAGGAGGGGGACATTTTTGCTCAGGGGGGCATAAAGTACCCCCACCAAAAAAAAATCACCGGATTTGGCTCACTATATTTTTAAAAGGGCATATTTTCACCATTTTCCTCTTTAAAAAAATCATTATTTTTGTCGACCAAATGGGACACGTGCAGACCTTCATGGGGGGGGGGGCAATTTCCCTGTTTACCCCCCCCCCCCCCCCTTGTGTACGCCTATGTTGCCCCAACCCACTCAAAATTGTGTGGCGACGTTCCTGATCCAACAACCCCCGATCTCCCCCACTCTGCCGCTAATGAGCAATTGTTCAAAGGATATTGAAATTCGAGATATTCCGGAAATACTTTAAAGATATTTATTGTGGCTGGGAAATACTAAAACTTAGGAATATCATGAAATTTGCATTGGATTTGTATACATTTATCACCAGGTAAGCATATTTTATTTTAATTGAATACCTATCAAGCGAAAAATGACATGGAAATACTGAAATCAGGGTGGGCAACATTTCTTGACTGGGGGGCAAAACGGCTCACTGGGGGGGGGGGGGCATTTGCCCCCCCCCCCCAGTTAACATGTTAAAATAGGCCCTGGTACCATCGGCTCCCGACCCACCCATCGCCACCACGACCCACACCCACCGCCCAGTCCCAGCGCTCGCCCGGCTGCAGGGCAGGGGGGGGGGGGGATTGTGCCCGCAATGTTGTCAGGCGGTTGATGTTTATAGTCACTAACCGGACGGGTACCTGACAGTGACATCATCGGCTTATCTAGGAGAAAATATCACATGGACTGCCATTTACGTGATAGCGTTTGATATAGTGCAAGACTAGTATTAAACAGAGCTGGTGCCCCCAGTAAAAGCAGCCTTGGGTTGCACGGTGACCAAATAATTGGATGACGTGGCGTCGCGTGGGAAGACAAACAGTAATTCCTTGCTAACAATGCCCTTTATTTTGCCCGTAGTGGCACTAAAATCGAAGTCTCCCATAATGCTATCTTGTGGTTGCCACTTAAGTCATGCGGTCAAGAAAAGGAATGCAGTGCATGACATAATAATAATTCGCTTTCAGTTAACTATTTTCGCGAAATCCCGGTTCCTATCTTTCTAAAAACAAACAAATTTTCATATCGTCCAAGAGTCAATGGGTGAAACTCCAGAGCGGTCCTATATCGATTTTTTTAAAATAGAAAATTCAAACTGTGACAGCTTCTCGCTACTTTGTATCGATTGTTGTGCTTACTTTGTATTTGGTCTTCAGATTATTACATGGGATGATGATAATTGGGGCTTACGGGCGCACCGACTGCATTTGTCATACGGCGCTCAGAAGATTCTTACATGGGGAAATGTTGAAAATGCAATACTTTGGGATAACTTGACACACATCCTTTATGCAGCTTTCGCCTTACCCCTTGTCTCCAAAAGTCTGACGCGTCAACCATCGTACTGCCATATACCCAGAGAGTACATATTTCAAACATCCATACAATAAATCTGCACACCGATCCCAGCAGCCGGGGACCCTGCGGTCAGTCAGGATCTGATGACGGCCCGGGCTGCATGCGGTACCAGTGACGTCATCAGTGTCGGGGCGGCTATCATCGAGCGATCTTCCTGCGCTGTGGCCGTGTTTACCGGGCCTATCTAACCGGGCCGGCGTCCCCCCTCGCCAATAAATCCTGGCCCGATCCGGCCGACCGACCCACCGCGCCCGGTCATCTATCGGTCCGTCGGTCATATATCGGTCATCTATCGGACCGTCGGTCATCTATCGGTCATCTATCGGACCGTCGGTCATCTATCGGTCATCTATCGGACCGTCGGTCATCTATCGGACCGTCGGTCATATATCGGTCATCTATCGGACCGTCGATCATATATCGGTCATATATCGGACTGTCGGTCATCTATCGGTCATCTATCGGACCGTCGGTCATCTATCGGTCATCTATCGGACCGTCGGTCATCTATCGGACCGTCGGTCATCTATCGGTCAAATATCGGACCGTCGGTCATCTATCGGACCGTCGGTCATATATCAGACCGTCGGTCATCTATCAGACCGTCGGTCATATATCAGACCGTCGGTCATCTATCGGACCGTCGGTCATCTATCGGACCGTCGGTCATCTATCGGTCATCTATCGGACCGTCGGTCATCTATCAGACCGTCGGTCATCTATCGGACCGTCGGTCATCTATCGGACCGTCGGTCATCTATCGGAGCGTCGGTCATCTATCGGAGCGTCGGCCATCTATATAGTCGGTCATCTATCGGACCGTCGGTCATCTATCAGACCGTCAGTCATCTATCGGACCGTCGGTCATCTATCGGACCGTCTGTCATCTATCGGACCGTCGGTCATCTATAGGACCGTCGGTCATCTATCAGACCGTCGGTCATCTATCAGACCGTCGGTCATCTATCGGACCGTCACAACCTTGGATAAATGCCGAGCAGTCCATTGCGGCAGATGTCCTCATACAGCAGGACGGCTAAAGCTCACAGACGGGGTATTGCGCGATGTGTCGGGAGGTTTGGGCTGCTTTGTGTGGATAAATTCGTAGTTTTGTCGATTCTGGACTATAGAGCGGACCCGTGATGTATGTGTGTGGACGGTGGGAAACATCAATCACAGGCAACAGAACCGGATCCGAAACTGCAAACAGTAACCCGCCGATAATCCCTGTTTGGCATTCGCTTCTGTGACCACAGCCAAAACAAGAGCCGGTGTACAATTTTGTCCCGTTCAGTGAAATGGATGGTAGTGAGTGGTGAGTTGTTTGGGATATCAATTCTACGAGAGCCGGTGTACAATTTTGTCCCGTTCAGTGAAATGGATGGTAGTGAGTGGTGAGTTGTTTGGGATATCAATTCTACGAGAGCCGGTGTACAATTTTGTCCCGTTCAGTGAAATGGATGGTAGTGAGTGGTGAGTTGTTTGGGATATCAATTCTACGAGAGCCGGTGTACAATTTTGTCCCGTTCAGTGAAATGGATGGTAGTGAGTGGTGAGTTGTTTGGGATATCAATTCTACGAGAGCCGGTGTACAATTTTGTCCCGTTCAGTGCAATGGATGGTAGTGAGTGGTGAGTTGTTTGGGATATCAATTCTACGAGAGCCGGTGTACAATTTTGTCCCGTTCAGTGAAATGGATGGTAGTGAGTGGTGAGTTGTTTGGGATATCAATTCTACGAGAGCCGGTGTACAATTTTGTCCCGTTCAGTGAAATGGATGGTAGTGAGTGGTGAGTTGTTTGGGATATCAATTCTACGAGAGCCGGTGTACAATTTTGTCCCGTTCAGTGAAATGGATGGTAGTGAGTGGTGAGTTGTTTGGGATATCAATTCTACGAGAGCCGGTGTACAATTTTGTCCCGTTCAGTGCAATGGATGGTAGTGAGTGGTGAGTTGTTTGGGATATCAATTCTACGAGAGCCGGTGTACAATTTTGTCCCGTTCAGTGAAATGGATGGTAGTGAGTGGTGAGTTGTTTGGGATATCAATTCTACGAGAGCCGGTGTACAATTTTGTCCCGTTCAGTGAAATGGATGGTAGTGAGTGGTGAGTTGTTTGGGATATCAATTCTACGAGAGCCGGTGTACAATTTTGTCCCGTTCAGTGAAATGGATGGTAGTGAGTGGTGAGTTGTTTGGGATATCAATTCTACGAGAGCCGGTGTACAATTTTGTCCCGTTCAGTGAAATGGATGGTAGTGAGTGGTGAGTTGTTTGGGATATCAATTCTACGAGAGCCGGTGTACAATTTTGTCCCGTTCAGTGAAATGGATGGTAGTGAGTGGTGAGTTGTTTGGGATATCAATTCTACGAGAGCCGGTGTACAATTTTGTCCCGTTCAGTGCAATGGATGGTAGTGAGTGGTGAGTTGTTTGGGATATCAATTCTACGAGAGCCGGTGTACAATTTTGTCCCGTTCAGTGAAATGGATGGTAGTGAGTGGTGAGTTGTTTGGGATATCAATTCTACGAGAGCCGGTGTACAATTTTGTCCCGTTCAGTGCAATGGATGGTAGTGAGTGGTGAGTTGTTTGGGATATCAATTCTACGAGAGCCGGTGTACAATTTTGTCCCGTTCAGTGAAATGGATGGTAGTGAGTGGTGAGTTGTTTGGGATATCAATTCTACGAGAGCCGGTGTACAATTTTGTCCCGTTCAGTGAAATGGATGGTAGTGAGTGGTGAGTTGTTTGGGATATCAATTCTACGAGAGCCGGTGTACAATTTTGTCCCGTTCAGTGAAATGGATGGTAGTGAGTGGTGAGTTGTTTGGGATATCAATTCTACGAGAGCCGGTGTACAATTTTGTCCCGTTCAGTGAAATGGATGGTAGTGAGTGGTGAGTTGTTTGGGATATCAATTCTACGAGAGCCGGTGTACAATTTTGTCCCGTTCAGTGAAATGGATGGTAGTGAGTGGTGAGTTGTTTGGGATATCTCAATTCTACGAGAGCCGGTGTACAATTTTGTCCCGTTCAGTGAAATGGATGGTAGTGAGTGGTGAGTTGTTTGGGATATCTCAATTCTACGTTGATGTCAATGTGGGGTGCGCAGAGGAAAAAATACAGTATCCGCAAGTAATAGAAGTGGACTCCTCGCAGTACATTTGCTTGCCTCGAGACATCAATTTTACCGACTGAACGTTTCAAGTTATATAATACATGACGTTGATTATGTCATGGCCACTGGTCAGGGGAGCGATTGCTATAAATACACAATTCAAATTCCGGATTCAACTGCATACGATATGATACTACATACGATACGATACTACATACGTTATGATATATGCACATGTACATTTCTGTTTGATCAATTCAGGTCATATCATATGATAAAGTTGAAAACGGCACGACTTGTTTCAAAAGTACAGCACATTAATTGACATTTATACCAAATAGTCCAAATAATAAATTTAGCTCCTATGTTTGTAAAGCCATCAATCACAATGCCAAATTTCCTTTGGTAAAAAGGGATGCATTGATGAAGTCAGATACTTTTAGCATATGCCTACCTTACCTACAGATATGCTACGCTATATATACTACCTTATGGACGGTGGGAAACATCAATCACATATACTACATTACCTACAGATATGCTATATATAGGCACTCGAATTTGGTCATGAAGCCTCAAATTACTGCATTAATCATCATGGTGATGCTCTAGAACGTGGTGTTGGTGATGCTCATGGTAATGCTCTAGATCGTTTTGGGGGGGGGGTGGGGTTGTTCTCTAGGTTCTTATTTCATAACGGCCCACGGACGGTAGGTCGGGTCGTATCGCGTTTTGAAGTCACCACATATGGTGATTTCAAGGGGTGAAATGGCCTGGCTTTCCGTCTGTGGGTTGTTATGAAACACCGAGAAGTGTGAAGTGTATAGGTATGTGTCAGTACATGTATTATGCGAGATTGAATATGAGAACCCCACCGCTATTCGAAACACCGAGAAGTGTGAAGTGTATATGCGTGTCTGTACGTGTATTATGCGAGATTGATATGAGTACCCCACCGCAATTTGGAACGTGCGCAAGCTGTGTGTCATATTTTTGCAAAAGCATGTACAAAACTCATCCTTGATAATGTGCTAGCCACGAAAGCTCGGATCTTTTCATTTAGTATATTTGGTATACAATAAAGATATTACTGCCATATTATGATCATATTTCTTCAACTTATTACTCTCATAATGGCATCAGCTATCATCTCACACATCAAAAGATATGCTACGCGTAAGGTAATTCAAATACTGGGTGCTACTAGTGGCGGGGTGGGGCAGATTCTGCCCACTCCTCAGGTTTTTCGCAGACATCTCCCGAACGGCTGGGAGCAGACTCATGACATTTTGGGATTTTTTCTAGAATTGAATTTCGCATATGGAGTCAAAATTTTGAGTTCCTAACCTTAACAGATGCGGTTCCAAGGGCGGTTTTGGGATTTTTTTTCGGTGACATTTTGCGATAATACGGAGATGCGAACTTCACAGCTTCTTCCTAACCGCCTGAAGTATAAAATAGTTACATAGGTTTACGGTGATTAAAACAAGTGCAAATTAGTTGATTTTTGTGAACAATAGTAAATATTGCACGGCAGAGGCGGTTTCAGGGACTTGAAAAGGGGAGGTTTACAGGAAGTTATTTTGTATATATTTTGCCTCCCTTTTTCGCTAACCTGGCACCGCCTATGGATGCAAATATGCTGTATAACTGTTGTGTCCAATGTCACAATAGCGCACCATTTCATTTGTCGTAAAAGAAGAAGAAAGACGGTTTTATAAGGCATTTATTTTACCCAAAAATTTAGTGACCTGAAAACGCCTATAATTTTTGCTTTTTTGAAAGTCACCGTCATATATCAATTCCTAATTCAATATCTATCAATCCCCATTAGTTGCGTTAAAATCGGTTGATAAACATGACAGCTGTGTTGGATCACAAATACCTCTAATATTTTTAATTTTTGCCCCCCTGTTGCCCCCCCTTAACAAAAAAGAAAAATATTTTATTTTTATTTTTTAGAAATGTAGATTGTGTTGAGGGGAATCAAACGCCGTTTGATTTGTGAAAATCGGACGAGTAGATCTCGAGATTTCCGGGGGGGGCGGAATCCGCCCCCCCTGCCACTAATATGGGTAGCCAGGAGCCTGCCACTAATAGGGTTAAGTTCCATGACGTCTTTAATAGCCTGTGACGGTCTATAAGAGCCCGTGAAACATAAGCTCCCAGTAACATGTAAGACAATCGACAAATGGTTACCAAAGAACATTACTCTGCCGTAGCACTCGTATCATAATATGCCATTAGCCATCACGATTGCGTATAATAATGGCCTGGAAGGCAAACGATCGATGAATAATTATACTCCCGAGTAAAACCAAAACATTATTATAACCGCAAACGACCGTATGTGGCTTACGAAGCCACACGTAGCCTTACGAAACCTTTTAATACAACTTATCCTCGAATAAGCGACAATACAGCCCGCATGCGACAACGCTAGGCCTGGCCACTTGGTGCCCGTATAAAGCAGCACTCCATTGGCGACGTTCGAACGGTGACGTCACACGGGCTGTAGGGCTGCGGTTTTACAGGAGCGGCCGGGTGGCGGTTTACAGGAGCGGCGGGGTGGCGGTTTACAGGAGCGGCCGGGCTGCGGTTTACAGGAGCGGCCGGGCTGCGGTTTACAGGAGCGGCCGGGCTGCGGTTTACAGGAGCGGCCAGGTGGCGGTTTACAGGAGCGGCGGGGTGGCGGTTTCATCATTGACAGTGGGGGACACGGGCGGCGGCGGCGCCGGTCGGGCGGTGTTTATCGCACCGTGCTGTGCTCTGTGCCGACCCATCCCGCTCGGGTCGTCCGGTCTCCTCCGACCCTGTCCTATCCGTGTTGTGACAGGCTGGCTATCGGCCGTGGCAGCTGGCCTGCACGGCGACAGTCCGTCCGTACTGACAGGGTCGCCCCGCGCTGTACCGCCCGGCGCTCTCGCGCAGACCGGCGCTATCGGCACCCCGGATGTTCTGTGATCTGTTCCGCTCTGTGTACGGACAAACGGCGGCCGTGTTCGGCCGAGCTTTGATTACAGGACTGCCGACTCTACACGCCCGATCGTGTCAGCCGCAGCCGGTATCTCCGGGAGACGAGTGGCGTGTGGTAGCAGGCGGCGTACAAACAGCGCTTCCTGGGCACCAGTGCTCAAAGCGCGACCAGCTTACGCTTTTTAGTTGTTCTTGTTTCGGTACATCACCAAGGTCAAACAAAACGTCACATAGGCGAGGTACAGAAAAGCCAGTTATCAAAACAAAACGTTTGATTGCGTAACTTTAACTTGCGTCTTTGTACATGCAGGGATCCAATTCCTGGTCAATCGTTCCAAACATGGGCGTCGGAAGCGGGGAGGAGGGGGGCAGACGCGCCCTCTCTAACACTTTCGGATTTTAACATTACGCCTATTGGACTTAAAAATGCCTCCGCCCCCCCCCCCCCAACTTTCAGAAGGTGGCGGCGCCCTTAGTTCCAACTTCCAAACATGCATGGCTGGCTCCATGAAGCCATCAGTGTTTTGTTTGTATCGGCTGAAGCCGGCAATCTGCATCTGTTTGCTCCACATTGCCAGTGTTAAATGTATGCAGATCACGTGTAGCGGCTATAGGCGCCGGCCAGCGCTCGGTCGCTGTCTGAACCACTTCCGAATACCATCCGCCCCGTACCAATACAATCACTACCCCTCCCCCCCCCGGTCAAATGTATTCACTATCCCCCCCGTGCAATACAGTCGGCATCAGTGTATGCCACCCTCTGTTCGCGCTCCACCCACGCTCCGGTCTCCATTCACGCTCCGAACAAACTCAGCTCCCGCTGCATTCACCCTCAGGTCACCCTCTGTTTATGCCCAGATCACCCTTCGTGTACGCTCAGGTCACCCTCCGTTTACGCTCAGGTCACAATCCGTTTACGCTCAGGTCACACTCCGTTTACGCTCAGGTCACCCTCCGTTTACGCTCAGGTCACACTCCGTTTACGCTCAGGTCACACTCCGTTTACGCTGTCACCCTCCGTTTACGCTCCGTCCACCCACAGGCCATCCGTTTGCTCTGCCTTGACACTCCGTTCTCCCTCCGTTCTCCCTCCGTTCTCCCTCCGTTCTCCCTCCGTTCTCCCTCCGTTCTCCCTCTGCTCCTCCTCCGTTCTCCCTCCGTTCTCCCTCCGTTCTCGTCCTGCTCTGCAGGTGAGGTCATCACGCTGCCTCCGCGCCGTGCGAACACTGCCGGTGTGCACTGTGCAGGGCAGGTCAGCACATTCACACAGCGTCACAGCGGCACCAAGTAAGGCCACACGCGGCAACGGCTGGGCGGATCGGCGGCGGCTGACTCAAACCAGTGGGAAGACGCACCTGACTAACCGTCCTAGCCTGAGGGCGATTTACTCATACAACACGCGATGATTAACCCGGGCTAGACGCTCCAACGCCCAAACTATCGCCAGCACGTAGATGTCACGGTGTTTCACTAGAGAATGGCTCGACTTCGGCTGTAGACACGACCATTTGCTCCCATTTGCCAAATGAGAGCAGTCAAAGTACAGCGGGACGACTCAGAGGGCATCCAGTTGATCAGCGGACAATCTACTCTACACATGTACACAGTTCCCCAGCGGAGTGTTGCTACTCACCGGTTCTGTCGCGAGACGCGGCGCTGGCTGGCCGCAGACGCGTCCGAGGGGGCGGCCGGGCGGCGAGGCGAGGCGACCGGGGACCACGCCAACTCCGCCGACGGCCGGCGCCACGAGAAGAACGCGCTGTTCTTCCAGGCGGCCACTGAATCCCGCCAGCGGGTCTCCTTCTGCGGTGGGGCGTCTCCGCGACTTGAGATGGTGTCTCCGCGACTCGACAGGGTGTCGCCTCGACCGTCAGAACGACCGTCCGAGCGTCCGTCCCAGTTGTAAGCCCAGATCGGCTCACGGGCAGTTCGAGTCGAGGAGCTGGCCGAGACGAGCGAGGCGTCTGAGCCCCACGAGTCGCGCGCCTGCCTCGCCTGGCTGGACCACGAGTCGCGCTGCAGCCGGGGGGATGGCGGCAGCCAGGGGTCCCTCTGCTGGCGGGAATGTGAGGATGCGACGCTTGGTGTCTTCAGACCCCGCTCCTCTCGCTCGCGAGTGATCAGACGGAGGCTGCCTGCTCCGCTGCGAGAGCGAAACGAGTCGTTTCCCGCACCGTTTCGGGAGCGAAGCGAATCGTACCCCGCTCCGCTTCGCGAGCGAAGCGAGTCGTAGCCCGCTCCACTGCGGGAGCGAAACGAGTCATACCCGGAGCTGCTGCTGGAGAAGAAGTGCAGGCCGGAGTCGGACGGGCCGGGGCGACTCTGCGAAGCGTCGGAGGCGGCGACGACGCTGTCCGGCCTCTTACCACTGCCCCGCTCCTTGGATGATCGCTGGCAGAAGCAGCTCTGCAGGCCGCAGAGACCGGCGGCACCACGACGCGGGACAGACACTCTACAGCTGATCGAGTCCGAGACGGTGGCTCGCGACACAGGCGACTCGCGGAACGAGGCAGACGAGCC
The DNA here is from genome assembly GCA_036785665.1 of Chirona hameri. Taxonomy (NCBI): domain Eukaryota; kingdom Metazoa; phylum Arthropoda; class Thecostraca; order Balanomorpha; family Balanidae; genus Chirona; species Chirona hameri. The sequence goes on along the minus strand of JAXIVJ010007495.1, from coordinate 4,218 downwards.
GGAGGGCGGCGCGCGGCGGCGAGGCGCCTCAGGCGTCGGGCCGGGCCGCGGGGCGCCGCTACTCGGCGGCTTGGCCATGTGCTCGGGCGGGGGAGGCTTGCCGGCCGGGCCGCGGCCGGCTGAGCTCCGCTGGATCTGTGAGATGGTCATGGCGGAACCGGGCGGGCGGTCCGCTCGGCGCCGAGGTTAGCGGCGCACTGATGGACCGACTGGCCGACCGGCCGGCTCGGAGTACTTGGCCGGCTGACCGGCCGCCGCCGCGTCGCCCGCGCCGCCCGCCGCCGGCCGCTGCCGAGACGCCGGCAGCCGACCGCCCGGCCGCACACGCCGCGGCACACGTCCAACATGTGCAACACGTGCAATGGCTTCGTGGACGTATCATCAGGTCCAGTAAATGGAAATATGCTTGCTATCTGTGAGAAATCATCTCAGTGAGCTCAGTTTTGTGATATACAGGGCTGTACCACTGTACAGGCTACCACTGACAGGCTACCACTGTACAGGCTACCACTGTACAAGCTACCACTGACAGGGTGTAATAAACCGTGGAGTTTAATATTACACCGAGTAATGGTGATGAATATGCACTATGCAGTATACTTCAGTGTATTATTTACTCATCAGTCAACCATTGTTCAATAATCATTAAAACAAACATTTTTAGTGAATTATTATTGATTCAACATAACACATAAAGAATGGCACACAAGACACACGAGAAGAATATAAGAGGTGTATGTGTACATAAATGAAATAGCTCACTAAGGCAGACGTTCATGTTCTTTTCGTATGTGGGGTTTCGCACTTAATGTGCTAATGGTAAGCGAATCATTTCCTCAGACTGATTGCTGCGACTACCAAGCATTTGGAGCATTTATATGTGATACTCACCAGCGGTGTCAGCCAGCGGTGTCGATTTTTCAAAACGGTTGGGGGGGGGGGGGGCGAACACACTGGCGGATCCAGCCTCTCTCCGTGGGGGGGGGGGCATCTTTTTGTGGCTAAAAGGTACCCACATTTTTTTCCTCTGCGGATTTGGGTTGGTCACCTTATTTTGGTATTCGAGCTTAAGAAATTCACTTAAAAAAATGATTTCGTGGATTTTTTTTTCCGAAAAAAAAAAATCAGTTGGTTTTTATTTTGGGAGGTCAAAAACACAAACTTTTGCGAATCCGAGACAGCTATTTTAAAAAGAATGTAATTTTCCTTTTAACGTTTTTTTTTGGGTGCAGTATGCTTCAAAACTATATTTTCTACGTTTGTTCAAACATTTATCATTTTTCCGCCAAAAATGGCATGACACGACGTCAACGTCATTATCTCCAAAAATGCTACATCAATTTCATTATAATTGGGTGAGAAGACCCCCCCCCCCCCCAGCGGGGCGCGGGTTAAGTGTCATCCGGGCTGCTTGAATTGCAACAGGTGCGCTGTTTTGTGGGAACGCGCGGGGGGCTTGCATTGAATGTCCTTCCCAGATTCCTGTGGGGGGCATTTGCCCCTGATGCTCCCCCCCCCCCCTCCTGGATCCGCCAGTGACAGCAATTACCGCCATGGAGAGCCTCTGCCAGACACTTAATGGAATTCATTTTCCCATTTTCCAAATTTGTATAAGCAATTGCGAAAGTTGGTCATGCCGCGAATCGGCGCGAAATTTACCGGTTTTTGACTGTGGATTGCTGGATTTTGACTGCTGCAAAGACAATGTTTACAATTTTACGATAAATTGGGAGCGCGCGGGGTGGGGGGTGGGGAGGAATATTTGTATTGAATGAAATTAAATGAAAGATTCCTATGTGTGTGTGTGTGGGAGGGGGGGGAGAGTATTTGCCCCTGATGCCCCCTCCCCCTGGATCCGCCAGTGGCCGAACAGGGACGGATCCAAGGGGAGCCAAGGGGAGCCAAGGGGAGCCAAGGGGAGCCAAGGGGAGCACCATGGCATTACCGAAACCACCAAAATGGGCTGAAAATTCACACATTTTAAAGAAATTCTAGGCAACTTGAACGAAGGACAGTATTTGTAATCAATTCATAATGCAAAAACAGACGAAATCTCATGAGTTTTGGAATTATGTCGGACGTACGGCTCCTCAAACCAACGTTTTGGACCGGTCTGCATCCGCCAGAAGGCCCGAGTTCTTACTTGGAACCCTTACTTAGTAAAACAACAATGTTAACCTGCCATTGACGGGGGGGTAAATATCTCCCCCTGACGAATTTTCGGAATAGCTCAAAAACCAATAGCGATATCAACGTGAAACTTTGGGTACCTTCTCCTACATCAATTGTACGTCTTATGTGCATAAATGAAGAAATTTTGTTGAGAAAAAATCGAGATATAACGAATTTAGTGACGTCACTACACACGAGTTTGGCGAATAAAAAAATCAGCTAAACTTTAAGATATCATACAAAGTCTATATTTCGAGCAAAATGCAATACAAAACGTCAGAAAGTAGCAAATGGCAAGGGCTACAAATTGATTCTCGGATTTTTGAAAACTTTGGTTTTTGACTCCTAAAAAAAATCATTAACAGAAATCAATAAAACAAATCTTCGGAAAAATGCCCTAAAAATCAAACATTGCAAATATGTTAAAAATCACCGGATTTCGCATCTTTATACATAAAGAGAGGATTTAAAACAAACTTTTATTAGTAAAAGCTGCGTAGACTTTCTTTTGAAATAGTGTTCTTTTAAAAATAAAAATGAATATTTTGAAATAATTTTTGTTCTCAACAAGCAAAAGAAAAGATTTTAGCACACAAAAGTGAGGGGGTCATGCCCCCCTCCCCCCTGTTCCCCAGCCTATGGTATGCTGATAAGTGCTTTCTTGACATGGCCTTCCAAACTGCTATCTCAGTTAAAAATATCATTCTGAAGTGGCTGGTTTTCTTGCAGGCCCTTCCTAGGCCTTAGTGGCATATGTCGGTCTTGGAAGGGCCTTTGCCATCCCTGATAGGGCCCTTACCTATTGGCTCGCTGTTTTGTTTTATTCATTTTTCGGAAGCGCTCCCTCTTATGATTTCATAGGACACCAAAATAATGTTTGCCCACAAGCCAGCGAGCCGGGGGACCGTCCTCAGTCGTTAGGGACGATAAACTTCGTCACTAAATTCTGCCAATGATTGGAATTGCGCGATCGGATGGTGGGGTCAGGGCCCGCGCATCCCATTAAAAACATTCGGACTAAATTTATAATTTAAAAAAGCCCTAGATAAAACTCTAGATCTAGAAAAACTCAGTCGCCCTCCCTGCCCCTATTGCGCCGGTCCGCGGGATTAGGGTGGAACGGCAGGGGATGTGGGACAATTTGCCGAATTAATTTAAAAGATTGCGCTGTAGAGCAGAAACGTGTGCCGACTGCCGACATACAAGTTCGTGATGAAAGACAAGAAATATGTGTGAATTGGTCTATTTGATATACATATATTGCTATATGGGTGTTCAGTATTGTTCCCACTTATATATTTTGCACCGGAGGCGCTTTTTTGCGCTGTGATTTTATGGATACCTACTACCCAAAGCTGGCCGAATACTTTATTTTACATCGACAAATTCGGCCATTATTTTTACCATTCTAAGACCCGCCAGATCGAGGGGGAAAAAGATGGTTTTACCCTCTACTTTTCCCAGGGGTCAACTGCTCCCCCCTCCCCTACCCCCGAATCTGTCACACCTGTAGATGACATGATAGAAATACATTTTTATTTTCTTCGATAGACCCCTAATTTCTAAATGGAGACACTACACCAAGAACGCCGCCGGTACATTGGATGTCTGTGAGGATAAAAGGTGGGAGTTAAAATGGGTGCATACATCATATTTTGTCATTTATAGAACACTCCATAGATGTCATTAAGTAATTGGTTCAATATAAATTCCAGCTTTGTTTGCGACAGACATTGAACAGTGCAGACCCTGCCGCTGGTCAATGTCAATTTTCGCTGAGAAAATCAAGCAATAACGCCTCTAGTTATACAAATTAATGACACACATCTGGACAGTGATACACTGACCATTATAAATAGATGTGTATTCATCAGCAGAGCATAAGTTAAAATCATTGCATAAGGTATATGATTGGTTAAGACGAAATCGAAAAATACGTCACACAGCTGAAAACGTGAGATAATGAGCAGGCTAAAATCTGGGTGGGGGGGGGGGGGGGGGGCAAAATTGCCATTTTGCACCATAGGATTTTCGACTGAGGGGACA
>JAXIVJ010007494.1:7500-60561 GCA_036785665.1 Chirona hameri | reverse complement strand
GTTTCAGACTGCTCTTGTGGAGATGGGTCCATCCTCGCATTTTAGCGAGGGTTGAGTGGTCGGGCGTTTTCTTCTAATGGCTTCCGTGGCTCCTCTGTCGTTATTTCATCGTGGGCGCACCTGTGCTGCCTGGCACTGCTAGGGAGGACGTGCAATGGAAGGGTGAAGGGTATTTATAGACCGATGATTCTGAGGAAAGGGCATTAGCCACTCCCAGACGTGATGAAATTTAACCTACCCGTTCTACACAATATCCCCCGATGTCATTAGCACATCCGTCGTTATGAACAGTTCCCGTCCTGGTCTACACACATGGCCTACCACTAATATCCCACAATACCCTACCCTTAAAATATATTTACATAACCCTGTTGGCAGCAGCCCGCGGCAGCGGCAGCAACCCGCGGCAGCGGGCAGTGACAGCTGTCAGTGCGGCTCGTCGGACGACAGCGACCAGCCGGGCGACCTTAGTCGTCCGCGGCCGTTGCAGCCGCCCGCGGCAGCGGCATCAACCCAACGGGCGGTGGTAGCAGCCGGCGGCAGAGGCAGCATCCCCGCGGCAGCGATAGCTGTAGGCGGCAGGCAGCAGCTGTCCGCGGCAGACGGTAGTGGGAGACGTCAGCAGCCGCTGTATCGTCAGTGGCGGTCATCTCGGCCGTGGCAGCAGCCTGCGACAGACAGCCGGCCGCTGTCATCGGTCAGCCGGGCGACAGCGGCTCGCCGGGCGACCCCAGTCGTCTACGGCCGTGGCAGCCGCCCGCGTCAGCGGCCGCTGTCAGCGGCATTGGCAGTGGCAGATGTCAGCAGTCGCGGTATCGTTAGCGGCAGTTGCAGCCGTTATTAGCGGCTACAGCGCGGCATCGTTAGCGGCTACTTGGGCGCACTGCCCTCCCGCGTTGTTCCATTGTTGGCTCGCTTTCCTCTCATCCTTTTCCTCGCCTCTTGCTGTCGTGGCTTCTGCTATACGAAATATGCAACATTTATTCCGCGGCCCGTCCGTCCTTCTTCTTTACTGCTGTTGCAGAAGCGTCCCCATCTATGTTGCAGCATCTCTGGTCTCGTCTCGCTTCCATACGTCCTCTCGGAGAGCTCTATTATTGTAAGATCTTATCTTGGGTTCCTGGGTATGAGAAACTTTAGTTGACTTAATGTTGATTGCAACCTGGCCATGCCCCACGTTGGGCTCCATTTCTCGGCGCGACTGCCTCGGCTCTCCCGGCCTTGGCTGTTGGTGCTCTCCCCGGCCCGACATCCGACCTCCTCCTGGCTCTCTCTCCCGCGAAACCTGTCTTGTTCTCCACCTATGCCCGTTATGTCTCCTCTTATTTCCGCCTACGCCGGCCGTGTGACTTCCCGTCCACCTAATAATCGGCGAAGGACGAGCGAGCCCGTAGAAACCCTATAGCAAGGAAATTGGTCTGTTCCCAGTGTTGTGGTCTCAAACCACACACCAAATTTCTGCTTAATCGTTCTAGCCGTTTCGGAGTAACGGAACAGGGGTGTGCACGTGCGCACGTACAGTATGGCCGGAGTTTGACTTGCACAGCATTGACAGTAGTGTGGACTGGTGTCTCAAACCACCACACCAAATTTCAGCTTAATCGGTCCAGCCGTTTCTCAGCTATAGCAGGATAACGTTTTCTGACACCCTGACGCGGTACGTGCCACGCGCCATGCTGACCCCTCATGTGAGACGAAACATGTCAATAACATAATTGATTGATGGCAGCGCGGCAACGAGGCGAGCCGATGTCTCGTGATGTGCCGGACATTGACAGGCAGCCAATTCCGGGAACACCAGCCATGGACATGGTACCGCAAATGCGGGGACTGTACACAGTAACGTGATGCGGGGACTCTCAGGTGCACAGTAACGTGAGTCCAATGTCGAGCAAACTGCGATGTACGAGCGACAGTGGCCAGTGAAATGACCTGCGGCTAAAGCCATGATGGTCCACATATTGTTAGGTATATGCAAGCAATAATAAGCATTACTTTTGTAAACGTATTAAGCGAATGGTTTGGACTTTTTTAATTAGTTGGTCACACATATGCATGCTTAGTACATACACATTATATATACATCGGTACATTTCGGCAGTTCAATATTGCCGGCACGCCGGCCTAGCGGGACAGTAGCGATTGTAAGCTCCTATCTGTAACCCAAGGTAACGCTTATGGTAACACTGGGCGAACCAAATTTCTCGGGCCCGGTCAATCAGAGAACTTTTGGAAAATAGAGACAGACCATGCCCTAAGTCGTGGCCGTTATGTTTTTTTTTGTGTCGTGTCTCATATGCAGTTTGAGCCCTTAGCAAATACGCGCCTTGCTTCTGCGCGAAAACAACATCTCTGCGACATTTAAAACAAAACCTGGACACATCGTTTGGTGATCATATGCGCAATTACCACTACAACGTTTGCGTAACATCCTCATCCTGGCGCATTGGGATGTTACGGCGATGTACGGATGTTGTAGTATCAAATTTGCTCAGCCAAAGTAGATTCGGGGATAGTAATCCAGAAATGAAGTAAACAAAATAAGTCTTGGAAATTAGCCCCCGCTGCCTCCTTACAAATGACACTAAGTCCAAACTGTTACGTGAGTAGTAATTCCTAAACAGGAACATTTCTATTGAAGCCAATCTTCACACACCTTCGACGCTTACCACGTGCCTTACCTACTATACGTACACACGCGTGCACACAACTTACATATAGGTACCCTGACACTTTTGTTTTGTCACTGAGAGGATATAATAGACGAATTATTCGTCCTAGTGGCTAGTCCCACCAACCAAGGGCGTCGCCACAACATTTTCAATTGGGGAGGCAGTCAACTGTTGTTGGGGTGGGGCGGCAGCCAGAGTGCTGCAGTCACGGTCACCTACGGTTCGGCGGTTACCAGCAGGCTTCCCCCGTCCTTTTTCCTCATGCGTCATCACAAGCAGGCGTCCCTTGACGACTGAATGCCGCGACGCGCCACTTCGTGACATTTCATCCTGTGGTTGCTCCGTGCCAACCGCCGGAACCGCAGCCAATCGCAGCCGTGTGGACGTCATAACCGTTCGCCCCATCCCCACTTTCCGTTATCCCCCCTGCTGCTGACCACTGCTGACCGCCGAGTCGCAGCCAACCGCAGGGCTCATGAACAGGCCTCAGGTTTTTTGGCCCACACTCCCGTAGGGCTAATGTTAACATCTTGGTCTAATCTGGGGGGGGGGGGGTGCAAAGCAATTGTGGAAGCCCCTCCCCCGCCCCCCCCCCCCCCCCCCCACCGATGGCGGTACCCCTGCCACCGACAATTGTTTCTTCCACAAATTTTGTGAACAAGATTCTATTATTAAGCTACATTTACTTTTATGTGAAGGTTGCAGTTTTAATGACATGGATGTTGATACTACAGTCATCACAATAGCACAATCTATAGTACAATATGCTTGCTATTTTCTATGTCATTCGGCACCAATTACCTGACCTGCATGGTGCTTCCCCGTTTCTGTGTGCAGATGTCCCCACTGTCGCCGCTTCTCCTGCTCGTCGGGCTGGTGGCGGTCAGCGGCCAGGATAACCCGGCGGAGGCGGCACCTGATCGCCCACCGCTCCCGCCCTCTGCCTGGACAGGTGGCCGGAGCGCGGCGGCCCGGTCGCTGCCATCCGTGCCGCCGGCGGCCTACCAGCGCCACTGGTGGCTGCTGGGAGAGCTGAGGCGACCGGCCGCGGCGCCCGGGGGCACCACCCGCCACTGGCGGGCAGGGAGCCCCGCTGGAACCCGGGGTGGCGCCGCGGCCAGCGCCGCCGAGGCCTGGCCCATCGCCGAGCGGCCGACACGCAGTGAGCTGGGAGGCTCACTGCGCGTCCGGTTGTGTGGCACACAACTGACCAACTTTCTCGAGAGCATCTGCCACGGCCGGCAGCGCCGAAACGGCAGGGCAGCCGGCGCGCCGCGCCTTCAGTCTCCACTGCACAGGAATCGTACGTCAGCCGCAGGATTGTGTGGCTCACATGATCGTAGGATCGTCATGAAAAGCGAGAGCATTGGAAAATCCAGGGAGGGGTGGGGGTGGAAATTCCACGCTCGAGGGGGGCGGCAATAGAAATTAGCCTCCCACAAAAAAACCTGAAACTGGCGATGAAAAATGGATACTGACTGTGAAAAATAACTTCTTGCGAAAGAAAGAAATCGTTATTTGTTTTGCCTCGTTCGTGTTTGCTCTATTTTGTAGCATTTTGGTAGCAGTAGGAAAAGTGGCGCGTCTGGCGCTATTTTTGATCTGGAGCGATTCACAACCAACGTAAGTTATAATTTTACACATAGCGTGTCTCGCCTGCTGAAGAGCGCGTGAGTAAATTTCCATGTATAGGTACCTATGTTGTGTGGAATACGTATACTAGTAGGGGAAGGTGGGTATAAGATCCGCCACTTTTTCTTAGACAATATTGCAGACACACTAACTGCGTTAAACTAGTTGTTGATCTATGTACCGACAGGTTGGTCATTTGTGCACGCCATGGTGCTCCAACTTTTTTGTTGTAAAACTTATGGCTAAGGTACGTTTTAAAAATGGCACGAAATGAAATGTTGCGCATTGCTCAACTTACCCCATGGGTGGGATAAGTTGATCGTTAATGGGGCAAGTTGTTCAAGTTGGACATGCAGAGAATGGAGATATCGAAACTCAAGTTGATTTTCCTCATTCTCTAGGGGTATACGCAAACAATAAATGCGTAGGTTTATTACCAAGCGGACGCGAAGCGCCCGTGAGGTTTCTCGTCAACTTACTAGACAAATTTACCTTTGACCCGGCCCGAACCGGCCCGAACCGGCCCGACCCGGCCATACAGACGCTTTTCGCAAGCTAATAACTTCGCAACCACTGCTCCGATGGAGATCGGGTTTTCACCATTGGATAGGAACATCAAATCGATTAGCAGTGTTACCACAGCGCGTGGCACCCGCAAACGTCGAAATGAACAAAAATCATTCATGGTAAAAAATTGCTTGATTTATCTAAGCATTCGTTTTTTTTATACGCTGAAGCATGCAGCGCTCAGGACGTACTCCCGTTTGGCAGATTCGAGAAAGGAGATCATGTACAATTTAATAAAACTTAATTTTTATGTTGGCATGCATGAGGCCGGCTCATCGATACCCTACACGCGATCAAATTGTAATATTCGCTCACGTGGCGAAAACCTGAGAATTTCTAACAGCGACTCCTTCACATTTATGCTAACATATGGCTACAGCACCACGAAATGAAACAATCTTGGTGCATTGCTTAACACAGAATCAAGGACGCAGGAACCGGGGGGGGGGGCAGGGTGGGGGGGATCCGCCCCCCCCCAACATTAGCCTATGGGCGGCGTTGCATGGAAATAATCGACTTCAGAATGCCTCCGTCCCCCTCTCCCCACTTTCGGAAGGTTGCGGCACCCTTGCACAGAACTAGCACGAGTTTAGAAACGTCTGCAAATTTTACTCCCGAGCATAACAACATTATTTTTCCAATAGCTCATTCCCATCTGGCTCGATGGCGACAGCGATCCAACTGAAAGACTGTAGTATTATCGTCGACCAACAGGCAAAGGACGGGGACGATTGACGTTATAGCAGCGGATAAACTGGCGTGGCACACCTTGATGCCCTATAGGCTCAACTTACCTCACCTTCTCCTAGGTATTAAGTAGGTTAGATAGGATCAGTAAAAAAACAACACATTTCCCAATTTTCTTCTTTTTGTAGTTATGAAATGATTTATAGATATGTACCCAACAGGTATGAAATAAACTATTATTATTATTATCTTTGTAGTGGTAGCCCTACCACTGCATAACTGGCGGAACCAGGAGGGGGAGGGGGGCATTAGATTCATTCAATACAAGTAAGCTTTTATATTTTTTTCTTCTTCTAATAAGTAAGCTCTCAATAGATGGCGCTGCGATCGTGTGCATTAAAATCCTTACGGGAAATACGGAGAAACAGCTTCAATGTATATGATAACTTTATGAAAATCACTACAGCTGTCAACCAGCATACGGAGAATTCGAAAACGATATTTTCAAAAAACTGAAATAATTTATTCATGACAAAATGTACGATATTGACGAACAAATGGCAAAAGTGTCCCTAAAAAAAGGTCGGTTGGCACCTCCATTTTTACCAAAAAAATCATGTAAGCTTGTAATGATATAGCGCATGATAATTTTACTACTAATCTGACATCTGTTTTGCTTGACCCGGCCTATTGACCATAGATGCTTGCATTTATTGTATGCATTCAAACCCAGGTGGGACATTTGGGGCATGTCTGGTTTGCCTGCTCCTTGCAATACGATTTAAGGGATAAGCAACACAGATAAACTTAGTTGACAGGGGAGAGAAAACGTCTAGTGCGTGGTCGCCTCTCAAGGAAAAGAGGGTCAATGACCGGTTGGTGCCAGAGAAGAGTATCGTGTACAAATATGTTGTGAAACTATCGTTTTTAATTTGCTTGCAATATGTAGCACGAAATATATAAATCGAGTTCATAACACACATAAATCATATGCAACATGTGTTGAAGACCTCTGATCTTGCTACACGGTGCTTTATCCTGTATTCTGCCCCTGAAGCTGATTTCGAAAAGTGCTGGGCTTATGACCTCACCGGCTGTGGTAGGCCGGGTTCGAGTCGCTTCGGCGCTCGCCATTTGCCTCTGACTGGGATGGCCTGCGGCCGGTGGCAGAGCTGTCACATTCAAGGTCAGGTGACGTCAGAGGGCCGGGCGGACCGTGTCCAGTGTCAGGCATGTACAACGTTCGCCTCTAAATTCTGCCGGCTACCAGGCATTGCCCGATCGGATGGCAGGGGTCGGGGTCTGCGCAACAAGCTCTGCTTGGCGCGGATCCTGACCTCGGAAATCCATCCATTCAATAGGTTCGTACTATTTTGTGTAATCAAAATTACAAAACTGGCTTGGTGTATCAGCATAAAAACATCCCATATTCCATAGTCTATCATCTACAAATCTTCAAATAGTCCCATAACAACCAACTAACCTAGACGAAAACACATCAGTGAGTCTTTGTCCCACTCATTCAATATACTGTTACGGTTTATTAAATTACGGTAAGGTGTCGGTGTTTAACGCTATGGATCAAAACAACGGAATATTGGCTTGCTGTCAAAACACGTGCAATTACGCAGTGCTTAAGCATTTATGAAACGACTTTGGGCAACCCTAAATCTGCAATGTCCCTGGAGACGCTGTTAATTCTCCCAGCATCCGTTCGCAGACGCCACTGGTGTGTTTCAGGTCGGAAAATCGTGGAAACCTGCTGCACTAAGGCTTGTGAATTGAATGATCTGCTAGATTACGCCGCAGCGACCTGTGACGTCTCAGACCTCCGCCAAGACCTCCGCACATCGTCAGAATACAGGTATACAGAATCGACTGGGCGCCAGTCTTCTGGGGGATTATGGAAAAGCCGTTCATGTTTTATTTCAACTAATTATTGAATTATCTACCGCTGATTTATGTTATCCTATCTTACTGTCTATAAACTGTCAATAAATATTTCATCTTACACCATGCGATATAAAAAGTCAAATATAAACGAATTGTATTAATTGTATGAATTGCATTTAACGCATATGGCCTTATGAAATCCTGTAAGTTTAAAACCGATTATCCAAGAACTGTGACTGTGGTACGACCACAATTTTTGTTTGGGATGTGGGGTCACGTGACCTGGTCTGGTGACCTGACCTGAGAATACGCGAGGTATTCTTTTTTATATAATGTGGGCAATTGATTCCCGAACAGCTGTGCCAAAAACGGCGGTGCTGCGCGGCGCCGTTTTCCCGCTATTCTCGAAAAACCTGAGGGGGGGGGGGGGGGGGGTCTAAACATCCCCGGCACGGCACGGGTTAACCCGCGAGTTACTGGGGTATATTTCATAACGCGACTTACTGGGGGGGCTATTTTTTGCCCCCCCCCCCTCGGATCTCCGGAACTACTGGACCCAATGTAAAAATTAAAACGGCATTCGATAGCCCTGGAAAATTTATCGAGGGAAACATAATATTGTTGAACTTGGGGTCACCGATGACGTCACAGGTCAGGTCAAGTACAAAATGTTTGACCATGTCAAAAGGTCTCAATGGATGGAATTGTCGCGCAAAATTGCGATATTAAACGCATAAGCTGTCGATAAATCGGTATCATTCGTGTGTCTGACACTTCTAAGTACCTTTCAAGGCTGTTTATGACCTTGGGTCAGGTCAAGGTCATCCGAGGTCACAAGCTCAAACTGCAGATTACGGTCATTAGGCGTTGTAACACATGATTATGGGTTTGTTTTTCGTCTAGAACGCGAACCAGGACCTTATAACATTGTTTGTTCCATATAAATAGAAGTAAAAAGCAAAAATGGTAAAACGTTTTTTATGCATAGTTATGCTGTGAGAGGTGGTCGATTTTTGTCATTTGAAGGTCATAACTCAGTCTTTTTTGAAGATATGGACTTCAAATTTGATTACATATTCACCGTACACGTCTCGATTAAATATATTCCGTTTTTTGATAATTATTATTTTTGTTCTTGAAAATTTTGTAAAAACAAAACAAAATGTATTTGGATTTCTCAAAATTTTGAATTATAAAAACTTAAATATCCGATATAGCAGTTTCATAGCCCAGTCTATTGTCAGTAAGTTGAGGTAAGACAATTTAGTTCATCTTAAATATCGTACCTTTGACAGCGTTTTCCGCAAACCATTATTTTGCAACAAAAACCGGAGAACATGACGTCACTCTGACGTCATTCCCGGTTGACCTATCATAGTCTAATATTTTTCCTTTTGCCAACATGTGTACAATTGATTTGCAAGAAGGTACTGCAAGTTCGGTGACGATAACGTTGTTTGTTTAGGAGTTATTTCAAAATAACGGGAGGGAGGGGGGGTAAAAAATATCCCCCGGTAAGTCGCGGGTTAATACTCATAGAAGTTTATCATTGAATATTACTGAGCAATTCCTCTGTATTAACTCAGCACTTTCCTAAATTTGTCACACATTCCGATGGTAGCCGCCTTGTCATAAACCACCACATTTGCATTTTGCCTATATAGTTGGTGAGATTCTGCACCCTTGTGTGTTTTCAAGTGGCCTGTGCGTGCACTTTATATAAAACTGCATGCCATTATCCCGACGAAACATCTTACCGACTGAATTGAATAATATCATTAGGCGCCTTATTGACAACCAGGTCAATTTCTTTCAGGGAGCAACCTCTTGTGAGTCAACAACAGACATTGCCAGATGAGTCAAATGCGTCCGTGACCACGGTGAGATATGTTACTGTCAGCGCATGGCTTGTACAACTACCGGAAATGTTAAAACCACATTCGCACTGTCAATTACATCCATCCATGTGTCGAGTGGTACCTACGCCACTGAAACAAGGTCTAGGTTGGCCACAGCCCATGACTATGATGTAGCATATTCAATACATGTATACAAGTTGGTCACCGTAAACACCACATGGGTTCGAGTGTGTGCGCAGTGTGCACGGCGTGCCAGCTTGAACAGCCTGCTCAGAACCGGTAGCTTTGAATGGATAACATGCAAGATGTTATGCATTGGGTCGGTCCTGGGGTTTCAGCTGTCAGTTGTCTTAAAGCATGCGACGATAGGTAAGCGCCGCGAAAGGTAACCGAGTTGTGCTTATCGCTTACTAAGCGGTAGGCACAACTCGGTCCGGCACGGCGCCTCTATAAGTGCGATTTGTATGTGCCATGATTGGCACGAATTGCGGTCGCCAATAGCTTCCCCTAGAGATGAAGTCAGTTAGAAGAGAGGCACTATCGGACACAACGGATCCTCAATGCTATGTGAGCTTGCTCCGTGCAGAAGCCCCACCTGTTGTGGGCCACTCAGGCACTGACCTCGGTTACGCTCTGAGTCGTTCGCGGTTGACGCGGTCCTCGGTTTGTTTGTGTGTTACAGGTGGGCACGCCCCCGGTCCACACTCCGGTGGTGGAGGACAGCGGTTTACCTGAGGACGGATTCCAGAAACGCGGCATCTCGCAGCCATCTCACCTGCGATGGACGACCGGCCGCTTACTGCCAAGCCTCCTGGTCGTCTAACTGATATGGCCGGAATCACCTGGCGATGGGGAACAGATCAGATATAATTCCTTTGATACTTTGTTTCGTATACAAGATGTGCAGACTCAGGTTAATCTGCGGCTGTAATGACTTGTGATATTTTGACATTGATCGCACACGAGTGTAGCTCGTTTTTATTATTATTTTAAGACACATTTTGAACTTATTGTTTAGAATCACGCGCTGGTTGAGAGAAATATATATTTCCTCAAAAATATTGTCCATTTGTTGAGCAATCGAAGTATGTGGCGGATCTAGGTATCGAGTTGGGGGGGGGGGGACAAATTTTGTTCTACGTTTCGCAGACGAAAAGTTGTTGAGCGGGGGGGGGGGGGGGGGGGCTCGAGTCGTCATCGCGAATAGTCTTTGAGCGGGGGGTGGGGGGATGGAAGAGCGTACAAAAAAAAATTTGAGTGACGGGGAAGGCCCTGTAACGGGTTTTCGCTTCTTCTGCGTTCTGCAATATTTTGCAACATTTGCAAGATTTTTTCGAAATTTTTGAAAACTCTTGTTTTGTTAAATTTTGGGTCGCTGAATGGAATGACATCAATTATGAGGCTCTCCGGCTTAATCTGCAAAAATCAGAGCTGCTTACAACAATTTTCAACAATTTGCAACATTTTTGCAATTTTGCTCACGGGATTTTCCTGAGATCAGGAATCGACATATGACATTTTCAGAATGTTATATTCCCGTGTTTTCGAGATATTACTAAGTTTTGTGGTTGCAAATACAGAATCGAACTAGACCCGTATATACACTTTTATTTTGGAGGCAGGTCAATCTTCGGCGAACACATAGGTCACTGCACGGTTAGGGTAGGGGTGGTGGAATTTCGCGAGTTAATAGGGAATTGGTCCAGTGGAATAAGGTCTGGGTTCCTTGTTCGTGAGCCGGCCCCAATGACCCTCTGCTCCTCCTTACATAATTTCACCAACCCGTTGTCTCCCAAACTATCACACTGAGTGTCGAGAGCAGTTCCATGACCCTTTTTGTAGACCCTGTGGAACGCTACGCCGAGGCCCACCTCCCACGAACTAACGCATCCATACATCCTTTCGCTCAGACTCTGCCATGAATTCCCTCAATCATCAATATCTTTCATACTTTGTAGTAAACTGTCAGATTGGGCTCCTGACCCCTCCCCTTTCATATGCCCCCCAGTGGTGCGTAACACTACATCAGGGTAACAGCTGGATCATAGACCAGGTAAATTTATTCTCTGATTTCAATGGCAGCTTCGTTATGTGTACTTTTCAACACTTTATTTACTCCAAATGCAAATATTAATAACCTCACACATGCTTTTCTGTCTGGGTACATTCCTGCCGCCCACTACAGCTGGGATCCACGACTTACTGCGCCCCGTGGTGCTCAAATTGTCAATCCACGCCGCCTCAGCACCCTGACTCCTCCTACGGCATTTACCTGAGGCGGATGGGCATTTCGGCCCACACACGTCGTCACCTCAGCACCCTGACTCCTCATACGGCATTTACCTGAGGCGGATGGCCATTCTGGCCCGCACATGTCGCCACCTCAGGACCCTGAATTCTCCTACGACATTTACCTGAGGCGGTTGGCCATTTCAGCCCTCACACGTCACCACCTCAGCACCCTGACTTTGGCTCTCAGCACGGAAGCAGAGTTTTACTAAATGAGGTCAAATCTGAATGGAGAGATGTGCGTAGTGGGGTGCCTCAAGGCTCAGTTTTAGGCCGATTGTTATTTTTAATATTCATAAATACAATCGAGAATGGTGTAGACAGTAAAGTATTCAAATTTGCTGACGATCTTAAACTTCTCAGGGTTATTAGGAGATATAACGACCAGAATCTGTTCCAGTCGGATAGGTTGGTTGAATGGTCAGAAACATGGCAAATGGAGTTTAATGTTAAGAAATGTAAAGTTATGCATGTAGGCCGAGTAAAAAGAAGAACTTCATACGAAATGGGGGATAGGAGATGTCACAGACGGTATTGGAAAGGGACCTAGGGGTAATGGTTATCAGTAAGCTGTCTGCATCTGACCAGGTAACCAAAGCTAGAATATGAAAAAGGCGCTAAGGATGCTTGGTGCCATTTCTAGGAATGTTTCTTATACAAGTGCTGAGGTGATAACTAAACTATATTGTGCATCTGTTAGACCACATTTAGAGTTCAAGCTTGGTCTCCAACGTATGAGAAATATTGTTGTATACTAGAAAGGGTATACAAAGGGCAACGAAAATGGTTAACGGTATTAGTAATTTAGAATATGAGGATAGGCTTAAAACATTGGATATGTTCTCACTTAAATACAGAAGATTGAGGGAGGATCTCATTGAAGTTTTTAACCCGCGCACTGCAGGGGCTTTGCGCCGAACACGAACTGCAGGGGGGTTGATTTCCGCCCCCGTAATATCTCAAAAACTAAGCTACAGAGCGACAAGCAGAAAACATCATTTTATAGCTTGATACAAGTTCTATCGAAAGCATTCAGTATTGTTTTAGGTCAGGCCAAATTGAGGTCACCAGAGGTCATGGAAGGCCAAATTTTCCAGTTTTTCCTGTTTTAGGACATCACTCCAGAAATTCCCATATATCGGAAACTATGCTAGTTAGAAACTAACGAAAAAAAGCAAATGCCAGCCAGTTAAATTGTCAATCATTAACGTGATCTCAAAATTTATCTCAGGTCAATATTTGATGCTCCAGAGATCACAAATAAAAAATGCTGTTTTTTTTTGCAAAATCATTTTTCGCTATTAACTTTTTTCTTAATCAAAATAACAAAAAAAAACTATTTCAGACACTGTGTTTATCTCGTGTCAAGGCGCTCCGCATTGTATACATGGTGACTTTGTTAATCCAACTTAAAAAAATGACCTCAGGTCAAGGTCAAGTGGTGACCCAAGTAGGGCATGTTGCATATAGGAAGATGTGTCTTGACGAGACAAACACACTGCGGTCTGTTTTACTTCTCTATCTGTATTATGTCAGGAGTTACTGACAAAAACGTCATGGTGACCTCACATGACCTCAAATGAGCCCCATAGGGGTCACTGAACAGAAGCTACACTTGGATCATCAAGAATAACCTGTAATAACATGACCCAGATGTAATTTGACTAATATCATACATATGTGTCGAGGCGTCGCAATACTCATGCGGGGGTGTCGATTGACGCCTCAGCCTGGCGTATTGCAGGAGTTCGTTCACCACTGGGAGAGGTGTAACGGTCGTCGCTGCTTGGGGTGTCGTGACGCAGACGCATAGCGGGCGGCCGCCGCCGCCGGGCGCCGGCTCAGAGACGTGTCGCAACTCGCAAGACTCATGCCAATCTGAGCACTCTGACCTTACTCTGACCCCTCGCGCCAACCTTCCCAATCCGAGCAACACATAAAAGGTACATTTCCATGCAAAACCATTGTATTAACAACAAACGTGAATTATTATAAACAGATCGAAGTATCAGCATCAACACCACAAATCATCATCATCAAACATACTCATGCATAATCATAGTTACTATGGATCAACAGTCAGCTACATATATTAATATGTTTTAGAAGCTTTATTTTTCCGGTCGGTGCAGCCCCATCCAGATACGCAATACTTTGTTGTGACGGGAGGGTATGCAACATGCCCTCACGTCACAAATGCCATCATACCTAACGTTTCTCGATCACAAATTCATAACTAACTACATTTCCAAGATCGAAAGAACGCACGAATTTCACATTCCCAACTCACAATTAGGTACTTATAACTCCGAACACGACGCACGATTGACAGCCTTTCGCAACTCAACGGTAACTGACCGGTCGACGCACGCACTCGCACAACCCGCCGTGGCCAAGGTCACTGGGCTACTGAGCCGCGGCCGGCTGCCCGCCGCCGGCCAGCATGCGTTTTAAAAGTGTGCACGCGCAGCTAGCGGCCGCCTGCTCAGGCAGCAACACATCAGCGGGGTGTAAACGGGAAGTGTCGATGAATACCTGAGCTGGCGGTGAGCGGACACATGACGCAGGTGCATTGCACATCAACACAGCAGGCAGGTGTCCGTGAACACCTGAACTGTGGGTATTGAACACACGATGCGATGGTGGTCGGCACTGACACACCACGCAGGTGTCTACCATGAGTGTGGATAGTGAAGTCTTAACAATTACATCCCATGCATGAGTAAATTTCCAAATTAACCCCTGTGGTGGGAGTTAACACCCGGGTCGTGTGTAGCAATTTTGTGAGTGTAGAGGAATCAGGGTGCTGAGGTGGCGATGTGGCGTGGATCGACGACTGGAGTACCACGGGGCGCAGTGATGTCGCCGGAAGCCCGGGGGAGGGGCTGTGAATTAGGTCCACCGGAGCTGGTACGGAATTTGAGCCGGCGGTGCCGCACCTCAAAACGATAGCCATTCGGTCCTGATAAAATTATAGGCTAGGCCCACCGTGTAGGTGCCGAGTCTAGTCTACCGCAGAACCTAGCTCTAAGCGTGCTTACCCAATGGGGAACAGAATGCCGCGGGCGCAGGGTATTACTTTATACCATACGTTCGAGTCGAGTGACCGTTATAAGCCGGCAATTCGGGCCCACGCCGAAATGAGTCGGGTAGCTTCGGTTACGTTATTGGTTATTTGTGTAGGTCTGCGACGGGAGTTTCAAAAGAGGGGCCGAATTGGCCCAGGCAACGACGACGACGACGACGTGAATAAGCGAGGGGTAGTTCCAATAAGCCGAAATGGCCGTCCGCCTCGTGTAAATGCCCTAGAGGATTCAGGGTGCTGAGGTGGCAACGTGGCGTGGATTGGTGGCGGTAGCCCCACGGGGCGCAGTAATGTCGCCGGAAGCCCGGTTTAGGGCCATGATAGAAAATTAGGTCCACCGGAGTTGGTACGGAATTTGAGCCGGCGGTGCCGCACCTCAAAACGATAGCCATCCGGTTCGGATAAAAAGCTAGGCTAAGTCCATCGCGGAGTCCTGGAGCCTAGTGTTATCTGCGGAACCTATCTCTACAAAAAGCCGCGATCTCGGATAATTTTAGGGCCCGTGACAGACCCAGCGGGGGAACAGAATGCCGCGGGCGACGGATAAATGCCGCGGGCCCATCACGTTCGCGTTCGGGTGACGGCGATAAGTCGGCGGTGATGAGTACTGCCATATAACTACTCTGACGATTACCGTCGCAATTAGTCCGGCAGCTCCGACCATGTGATCCGGAGTTTAGTAGGGGTCTGCCCTGGCAGCATAATAGGTCGTCGGACGACCGAAAACCGCAGTAAGTCGTGGATCCCAGCAGTAGTGGGCGGCAGGGGTGTTAAAAAGTGCAAACTTATTATATATAGTGAGCGCCAAAATATTCCCAACAAGAGCTTGCTCCGGGGCCGAAAATGTCCCAATATAACAATCTGTTTTGCTCTGTGGTCATCAATTATGTAAAGAGTAATGCACAACTACACATACTTTTCAAATTAGCTGCCAAGTTTCTTTCTTTATTATTGCTAGTTGTGAACCCCAAATACCACCACCCCCAACCTTTGGGCGATATATTTGTATCGGATAGAATTCATTATCGCCAAAAACACGTGTCCTGAAATGTCTCTAACGTTCTTGGCCGCGATTGTGGCGTGGGCCACTTCCATTGCTTTAACCCTATTCTCTTCGTGCGGCCAGAATTACGTTAACCTGCCGGGGGGGGGGGGGGGGGGTAGATTCTGCCCCCCCCCCCATAGATCTCGAGAACCGCTCAGTCGATTTCGATGGGGAAACGCCATTTGATGCGTCATGACTAGATCTCTCTTTTTGGACCCCGACATTTTTGTTTTGTTCAAAAATGGGGGCCGGGGGGCAAAAAATCCGAACATTTTGGGTGTTTTTTTAAAGATCATTGCAGCCACGTGACTCGACCGATTGTCATGCCCCAAACGTTTTTGAGCTTCAAATGTGCTGGTCTTTAATATATCAAAAGACAAAAAAAAAATAATAGGCGTATTCAGGGAATGTAAAATGGGGGGATTTTCTGAGAAAAAATATGTGCTGTTCGTGATTGTTTGGGACGTTATGAACGTCATATGTGGGAATTATATGCTGTAATTTGTTAAATTTGATATATTGCGCATAGGCAGATCCAGGAAAAAGCATGGGGGCACCATGCGCGTAACGCTTTTATCATCTTACTAATTTGAAGTTGGACCTAATTTAAGCGTAGGTATCACCTCCCATTTTTTATCCTGAGTGCGCCTCTGCCCCCAAAATATGTACAATCCCAGAATATATGATGCATATTGCATTGGAATTGTGTCTGACGCATTTATTGGACTGCAAACCACGAAGGAAGTATGCGCAGCAAAACCGCTTTCGTAACACCCTCCCCAAAACAGGAGCCTGGAACCGCCTCTGCTGGACAGATTTTTCAAAATGTTGACACAGCACGCACCATTCAATTGTGGGAAAAGTCACAAAGTTTCAGGACGCTAGGCCTAACGGTTTAAAAGCGGCAAGTGAAAAACTACCGGGGGGCAGAATCTGCCCCCGCAGGGAATAGGGTTAATTAACATAGGGGCCGCGAACCGCCGGTCAAAATTTTAAGGGTACCACAAGCAAGAATGGCATTACCCTCAGACTGTGTGATTAGTTTGCCTTGATATTTATGGCCTTGATTAGCTTGAAGTTGAACTTGTTTGACGATTCGATTATATTGTTTGAATTTGTTTTGGCTTTGAAACATGGATATGTGGTGATTAACGAAGAGTCAGAGTATAGGAAGATGGATAATCCTTTGTTGGTAGGTACTTGCCCAAAATAATTTTGTTTTAGTAAAACCATCCATTGTTGAATGAAAGCTTTTTAAAATAATTAGGACAAAAATGAAAATTTAAGTATAGAACTTGTACCTATATTAATTTTTCATTGATATCAGGTAATGAGGAAATAACATTTCGCATGTATGATGTGCTGTCCGGTCAACCTCAGAGTCAGACTTTTCATGCTATCAGAATGTAAACAATACAGACACACTAAAGCACTGTGCGTCAGTATTGTCTGCACTCTGATAGCATGAAAAGTCTGAGGTTAGGATGTGTCCAAAGATTGGACTTTTAGTTTTACCCCATCATGTGACATATAATCATAATAGGGAAAGTGATGATAGCGCTTTGTTCTGTGGTTAGTATTTCTTTTTATATTAATCAACTGTAAGTAATCTGAATATTACTTGACCAACAATAGGTAGCCCCAGGCCCCTAGCTTGAGACAGGCTGAATTCCCAGAGGGAACACAAGAATTACCGAGGGTGCCCACCATTGACAAATATTTACCAACCCAAAGTCTGAGCATGTATACAATATTTTATCTGTACATTAGTTGTGTCCTTGAAGTTGGCGACTTATTTAACGACTTGCTTAGCGACGACCTCCGATTTCTCCCAAAATGACATTTATGATCAACTAGATAACGAGAAACACGAATATGTGTGTTTTTCTATAGCACGTGTTCTTTATGGTAAAAATCAAGGTAAAAATAAGTTACTGCTTGATTTGGATTTGTTTTTACCAAAATGTAGCTCAGCAAAAGTTGTATCCGCACATTGAAAATCAAATTAATCCAGGTCCAACTTCAAGGTCAAAATCAAGGTCAAAGAACTGGGAACTGAAAAAGTAGCAGAAGTTACTGCTCGATTTTTTAAAACCAAAATGTAGCTCAGGTAAAGTTTTAGCCGCACAATGAAAAGAAAAATCAAGGTCCAACTTCAAGGTCAAAATCAAGGTCAAAAGACGGGCAACTGAAAAAGTGGCAGAAGTTACTGCTCGAATTTGATTTTTTTTAAACCAAAATGTAGCTCAGGAAAAATTGTAGCCACACATTGAAAATCAAATTAATCAAGGTCCACCTACAAGGTCAAAATCAAGGTCAAAGGACGGGGAACTGAACAAGTGGCAGAAGTTACTGATCGATTTTGATTTTTGTTTTACCAAAATGTAGCTCATGAGAAGTTGTAGCCGCACTTTGAAAATACAATTAATCAATGTCAAATTTCAAGGTCAAAATCAAGTTCAAAGGACGGGGAACTGAAAAAGTGGCAGAAGTTACTGCTCTATTTTTTTAACCGAAATGAGGCTTAGGAAAAGTTGTAGCTGCACATTGAAAATACAATTAATCGAGTTCCAACTTCAAGGTCAAAATCAAGGTCAAAGGACGAGGAACTGAAAAGGTGGCAGAAGTTACTGCTCGATTTTGATTTTTTTTAAACCAAAATGTAGCTCAGGAAAAGTTGTAGCCGCACATTGAAAATCAATAAAATCAAATCGGACTTCACGAAATATAAAACTTCATATATTAGTCAATGGGTGCATAATGACGTCATGCATTTCAACGACCTGCGGAAGCCATCTGGAGAAATGATGTCGTATATTGAAGCTAAAAAGACATATAAATTGAAATGCACCTTTGTAGACTATGGTGGTCTAGGAAACAGTTTGCCCAGAGAATACACAACAATAAGACAACAAATTCAAACTCCTTGCATGGCGGATCAAATTAGCTACTTATTTAAAGAAAAGACCGGAATGAGACATATTTACAAGCGCTTAGTACTTAGTAGAACATTGGGAAAGTAAATGGACTTGTTGTTACGGTGAAATCGATTGGACGCAAGTTTATCAAGCGGTGTGGTCTGCAACAAACTCCTCTTATTATAGATCACTACATTACACAATAAAAACGCGTAAAGCGGCCACAAACATGCTTCTGTACAGAATGGGTGTAACAGAGACCAATATTTGTGAAAGATGTAAGCAAAGTCCTGAAACTGTCAAAGGACGGGGAATTTAATTTGATTTTCAATGTGCGGCTACAACTTGTCCTGGGCTACATTTTGGTAAAAAAAATCAAAATCGAGCAGTAACTTCTGACACTTTTTCCGTTCCCCTTCCTTTGACCTTGATTTTGACCTTGATGTTGGACTTTGATTAATTTGATTTTCAATGAGCGGATACAACTTTTCCTGAGATACATTTTGGTTAAAAAAATCCAAATCGAGAAGTAATTTCTGCCACTTTTTCAGTTCCCCATCCTTTGACCTTGATCTTGACCTTGCAGTTGGTTTTAAATTAATTTGATTTTCTCTGTGCGGCTACAACTTTTCCTAAGCTACATTTTTGTAAAAACAAAATCAAAATCGAGCAGTAACTTCTGCCACTTTTTCAGTTTCCCGTCATTTATACTTGATGTTCACCCTGTGCGGCTACAACTTTTGCTGAGCTACATTTGGTTAAAAAAATCAAAATCGAGCAGTAACTTCTGGCATTTTTTCAGTTCCCTGTCTTTTGGCCTTGATTTTGACCTTTAAGTTGGCCATCGATTATTTGAATTTCTATGTGCGGCTACAACTTTTCCTGAGCTACATTTTGTTTAAAAAAAATCCAAATCGAGCCGTAACTTCCGCCACTTTTTCAGTTCCACGTCCTTTGACCTTAATTTTGGTGTTGAAGTTGGACCTCTATTAACTTGATTTTCTTTGTGGTGCTACACATTTTTCTGAGCTACATTTTGGTACAAAACAAATCCAAATTGAGCCGTAACTTTTGGCACTTTTTTAGTTCTCCGTCCTTTGACCTTGATTTTTACCTTGAAGTTGGACCTTGATTACTTTGATTTTCAATTTCCGGCTACAAGTTTTCTTCAGCTACATTTTAATGAAAATAAAATCAAAATCGAGCAGTTACTTCTGCCTTTTGTTCAGTTCCATGTCCTTTGACCTTGATTTTGCCTTGAAGTTGGACCTCGATTAATTTGATTTGCATTGAGCAGCTATAAGTCTTCCTGAGATACATTTGGTTAAAAAAAAAATGAGCTGTAACTTCTGCCACTTTTTCAGTTCCCCGTAATTTGACCTTGAAGTTGGACATCGATTAATTTTCTTTTCTTTGTGCGCCTATAACTTTTCCTGAGCTACATTTTGGTTAGAAAAATCAAAATCGAGCAGTAACTTATTTTGGCCTTGATTTGGACCTTGAAAGACACATGCTATAGAAAAACAAACAAAATATTCGTGTTTCTCGTGATCTAGTTGATCATATATGCCATTTTGGGAGAGATCGGAGGTCGTCGCTAAATAAGTGGCAAAATATGTCGCCAACTTCACAGACATCTTGATTTTGACCTTGAAGTTGGACCTCGATTAATTTGGTTTTCAATATGCGGCTATACATTTTCCTGGGTTACATTTTGGTAAAAACAAAATCAAAATCGAGCAGTAACTTCAGCCATTTTTTAGTTCCCCGTCTTTTGACCTCGATTTTGACTTTGAAGTTGGACCTTGATTAATTTGATTTTCAATTTGCGGCTACAAATTTTCCTCGGCTACATTTTGGTGAAAATAAAATCAAAATCGAGTAGTAACTTCTGCCACTTGTTCAGTTCTCCGTCCTTTGATTTGATTTTAACCTTGAAGTTGGACCTGGATTAATTTGATTTTCATTGAGCGGCTACAACTTTTCCTGAGAAACATCTTGGTACAAAAGAAAATCAAAATTGAGCAGTAACTTCTGCCACTTTTTCAGTTCCCCGCAATTTAACCTTGAAGTTGGACCTCGAATAATTTGGTTTTCAATGTGCGGCTACAAATTTTCCTGAGCTACATTTAGGTAAAAACAAAATCAAAATCGAGCAGCAACTTCTGCCACTTTCTTAGTTCCCCGTCTTTTGACCTTGATTTTGACCTTGAAGTTGGACCTTGATTAATTTGATTTTCAATTTACGGCTACAACTTTTCCGGAGCGACACTTTGGATAAAAAATCCAAATCGGGCAGTAACTTCTGCCCCTTTTTAGTCCCCAGCCTTTGACCTTGATTTTGACCTTGATGTTGGACATTGATTAATTTGATTTTAATGTGTGGATACAACTTTTCCTAAGCCACGTTTTGGTAAAAACAAAATCAAAATCGAGCAGTAACTTCTGCCAGTTTGTCAGTTTCCCGTCATTTGACCTTGATTTTTACCTTGAAGTTGGACCTCGATTAATTTGCTTTTCAAAGTGCTGCTACAACTTTTGCTAAGCTACATTTGGTAAAAAAACCCACAATATAGCAGTAACTTCTGCCACTTTTTCAGTTCCCTGTCTTTTGACCTTGATTTAGACATTTAAGTTGGTCATCGATTATTTGATTTTCTATGTGCGGCTACAACTTTTCCTGAGCAACATTTTGGTTTAAAAAAATCAAAATCAAGCCGTAACTTCCGCCACTTTTTCAGTTCCCCGTCCTTTGACCTTGATTTTTATCTTGAAGTTGGACCTCGATTAATTTGATTTTCAATGTGCGACTACAACTTTTGCTGAGCTACATTTTGGTACAACAAAACAAAAAAGTCAAGCAGTAACTTCTGCCTCTTTTTCAGTTTTTCGTCCTTTGACCTTAATTTTGACCTTTAATTTTGACCTCGATTAATTTGATTTTCTTTGTGCTGCTACAAATTTTTCTGAGCTAAATTTTGGTTTAAAAAAAATTGAGCCGTAACTTTTGGCACTTTTCAGTTCTCCGTCCTTTGACCTTGATTTTTACCGTGAAGTTGGACCTTGATCAATTTGATTTTCAATTTGCGGCTACAAATTTTCCTCAGCTTCATTTTGGTGAAAATAAAATCAAAATCGAGCAGTAACTTCTGCCTTTTGTTCAGTTCCCCGTCCTTTGACCTTGATTTTGGCCTTGAAGTTGGATATCGATTAATTTGATTTTCTTTGAGCGGCTACAACTCTTCCTGAGATACATTTTGGTACAAAAAAATCAAAATTGAGCAGTAACTTCTGCCACTTTTTCAGTTCTCGTAATTTGACCTTGAAGTTGGACATCGATTCATTTTATTTGATTTGTGCGCCTACAACTTTTCCTGAGCTACATTTTGGTTAAAAAAATAAAAATCGAGCAGTAACCAATTTTTACCTTGATTTGGACCTTGAAGGACACGTGCTATAGAAAAACAAACATCATATTCGTGTTTCTCGTGATCTAGTTGATCATATATGTCATTTTGGGAGAAATCGGAGGTCGTCGCTAAATAAGTCGCTAAATATGTCGCCAACTTCACGGACATCTTGATTTTGACCTTGACGTTGGACCTCGATTAATTAGGTTTTGCATGTGCGGCTACACATTTTCTTGTGCTACATTTTGGTAAAAACGAAATCAAAATTGAGCAGTAACTTCTGCCACTTTTTCAGTTCTCGTAATTTGACCTTGAAGTTGGACATCGATTCATTTTATTTGATTTGTGCGCCTACAACTTTTCCTGAGCTACATTTTGGTTAAAAAATACAAATCGAGCAGTAACCTATTTTTACCTTGATTTGGACCTTGAAGGACACGTGCTATAGAAAAACAAACATCATATTCGTGTTTCTCGTGATCTAGTTGATCATATATGTCATTTTGGGAGAAATCGGGGGTCGTCGCTAAATAAGTCGCTAAATATGTCGCCAACTTCACGGACATCTTGATTTTTACCTTGACGTTGGACCTCGATTAATTAGGTTTTGAATGTGCGGCTACACATTTTCTTGTGCTACATTTTGGTAAAAACGAAATCAAAATCGAGCAGTAACTTATGCCACTTTTCAGTTCCCCGTCTTTTGACCTTGATTTTGACCTTGAAGTTGGACCTTGATTAATTTTATTTTCAATTTGCGGCAACAACTTTTCCGAAGTGACATTTTGGTTAAAAAAAATCAAAATCGAGCTGTAACTTTTGGCACTTTTTTAGTTCTCCGTCCTTTGACCTTGATTTTTACCTTGAAGTTGGACCTCGATTAATATGATTTTCAATTTGCGGCTACGACTTTTGCTCACCTACATTTTAGTGAAAATAAAATACAAATCGAGCAGTAACTTCTGCCATTGTTCAGTTTCCCGTCCTTTGACCTTAATTTTGACATTGAAGTTGGACCTCGATTAATTTGATTTTCATTGAGCAGCTACAACTTTTCCTGAGATACATTTTGGTAAAAAAATCAAAATTGAGCAGTAACATCTGCTACTTTTTCAGTTCCCCGTAATTTGACCTTGAAGTTGGACATCGATTATTTTTCTTTTCTTTGTGCGGCTGCAACTTTTCCTGAGCTACATATTGGTTAAAAAATCCAAATCGAGCAGTAACTTATTTTGACCTTAATTTTGACCTTGCAGGACACATGCTATATAAAAACAAACAACATATTCGTGTTTCTCGTGATTTAGTTGATCATATATGTCATTTTGGGTGAAATCGGAGGTAGTCGCTAAATAAGTCGCTAAATATGTCGCCAACTTCACGGACATCTTGATTTTGACCTTGAAGTTGGACCTCGTTTAATTTGATTTTCAATTTGCGGCTAAAACTTTTCCTGATCTACATTATGGTAAAAAAATCAAAATCTAACAGTAACTTTTGCCACTTTTTCAGTTCCCCGTCATTTGACCTTGATTTTGACTTTGAAGTTGAACCTCGATTAACTTGATTTTCTTTGTGCGGCTACAACTTTTCCTGGGCTACATTTTGGTTAAAAAAAATCAAAATAGAGCAGTAACTTATATTGACCTTGATTTTGACCTTGAAGGACACGTGCTATATAAAAACAAACATCATATTCGTGTTTCTCGTGATCTACTTGATCATATATGTCACTTTGGGAGAAATCGGAGGTCGTCGCTAAATAATTCGCTAAATAAGTCGCCAACTTCACGGACATTATTTATACATAGCAACCACACAAAGTTCAGTAATGTGTTATGAGGTGATCTCAATCTGAGAAAAACTAGTTAATTCAGAAATATCCATGGACAAATATAGTTCAGCTGGGCTACATTTTGACCTTGAATCCTATCATGTGAAGGAAGACAAATAAATTTAAAACTATTATTTCACTGGATTGGTATAATTCAACTCATTATTGGTTAAGTGACAGGTTGTGCTCTAGCATAACCCATCAAGTAAATAATTAGGGCAAAACAAAAACATAATTGAGACAATACCGTCAACTGATGTAACCCCGGACATATCCTAACCTCAGAACTGGCATGCTATCAGAATGTAGGCAATACTGACTCACTAACACACTTTGCATCTGTATTGTCTGTACTCTAGTCTGATAGCATGACAATTCTGAGGTTAGGATGTGTCCAAAGATTATACCCCTGTAAGCATGATTGACAAAAATCCTTATTTACCCATACATATGAACATGTGGAATTTCATTAATTGGTTGATTTATGGCAATAAAGTACCTAGAAATCACTTTGGAGTTAGGAGAGTCATTCCTAACATTCTTATCCCATGCATTGCCATTGCAATGTTTGGTCTGGAGTGGTATGCCAAATCTGAGTAGTACCCCACTTCTCTCAACTTATTGAATTATGTGAAGAAAAATAAGATAAAGGATAGCATATAAATACGAGGGTATACTTTACCTGCCACCACTCCTAAAACAACATGCCCACAATAAACATCTTTCTGCATAACCTATGTGAGCCTTTATAACAGTATATACGTACCCTGTTTGGTTTGTAGGCTGCCTCAAAGGCAAAGACAAAGTTATACGCCGGAGCTTATTTTGTATCAACAGCGCCAAGTTGGCTGCATCCTTGCGGGAGCTAAATTATCCGCGCTGAATAATCCCCGCAAAAAATTGTTACCTCCTCAGAAAATCTAATCAATCTAAATTATTTTTCAAGAATATTCACTGGACATTTCCGAGGTTAAAGTGGTTTCGGCTTGTGCCAAAAAAAAGACATTGAAGTTTTGGGCATTGGCCTGTTTTTGCTTGCTAAATAAGCAGACTGTCTTATAATAAAAACATGCCGGTACAAATTGTGTTTCCTCCTCAGAATAACAATAGTTTGCAGAACAAATCTTCCAACTTGTAAAAACCAAAATAAGCCACGTAAATGCAAATATTACTTGTAAATAATTCAAGTCGTTTCCAAAATGGTTTGTCAAGCGATTCCAGTATTCAAATATATTATTTAATGTCTTGGAAATGAATAACAGCATTATAAGTGACATGGTGCACGAAGCAGGTCAAAATGGACCTGTTGACATGATGCAAGGGAAAAAATCACCTAAAATTCAGGAATGGATATTTTCATAAACAATGATACCAAAGCTTCTCCACAGACCATACAAGACTATGCCACGTTTTTATGCAAATCTGATCTCGCCATTGAATGAGTATATAAAACATGCCAGGAACATGCCAATAGTTACCTCTTTCTTACCTCCTCTCCTCACCAGTGCAGTGGCTCAGAAGGGGCCCCAGCAGCCAGCAGGTGATCAAAGCTATCAATTGATCAACTATGTTTTGACGTGAAATGTAGGTAGGTATGGAGGTATCTGATCAAACGTAAGGTAAAAAATGTAATAACATCACCTAAAGGTGACGCAGATAATGAAACTCAAATACTGCACAACGCTGAATCGAAGGGCAAAAAGGAGGCGAATCTCCGGGAGGTCACTATTTAAAATTAGGAGGTATTTTGGGAGGTAACTATTTTGGTAAATGCATGCCCATCTGCATTTAATCTGTTCAATTTCAGATCACTGATCCTACACCCCTGCGACGTGGAAATAGGCTCAGTCAGTTACGGATGAAATTTCCTTCGTTTTATCTTCGACACACCGCCGCGCTGCTCCGAAAGGAAAACTCTGAAGCTCCGAAGGAAATTTCATCCGTAACATGCAGGGGCGTCGCCGACGGGAGGGTCAGGGGGACGGTCCCCCGACACCCCACTCTTAGAAGGAGGGGTGGTTGACACCCCCCCCCCCCCCACCCACAAACACTTTTTGCGTGGGAAGTTAACAACTTATCGTAACTGTAGACGCTGCTGCTCTCCAGTAACTCAGCCAGACAACCAGTGGAGGTGTGACAGGTTTCTATTAAATAAAACACGAATCAAAAACAGGTAACCAACAAAGAAATGTTAACACCAATCGAATTGAACAATCAAACGTCGTTCCACCATGTGTTCAATCATCAATCATCTCATCAATCATCGCTAGGCAGGACAGCGGTGCTAGCTTCCAATGACAATGTTCAATATCAATATACCTCATCAACATCACATCCTATCATGAACAAGGAAGGGAACGATATCTGTTTGGTCACGAGACGAACGCATCATTCACAATAAACTAACTCCCACTCTCAAGCCAACACATAATTAACTGTTCAATCAAAATTACCTGATAATGTTCTTAGCAGCAGGCCTATACGTAAACAAATCTTCTTCAGATCAACTTAAAGTTCCAGGCCAGAGTTCAACTCTATCTCGAGCATCGCATTCATCGTCTGCCGGCCCACGAGCTCGTGCCACCAAACGACATCGCAAAGCGCCACAAGCGCCGCGTGAAAAACAGAGGGCGCCAGATTCAGTGTCCTAACAAAACTACGCATAAATTAGCCAAACTAATAAATTGCCTTAAACAAACAGACAATCGACTCACAAAAATATCCATTAAATATATATATATATCAAGCTGCAGATATGAATCAAGAAAGGATACGGCTATCAAGGATAATTACAAATCCATTAGAGCGTGGGAATATAAGGAGGGGACCGGAGGCCCGTAGAGTGGCGGAATTTAAACCCGGAGGGGCGCCGGGACGAAACTACGAAACAAAATACAGACAGAGGACAACGGCGTCTACAGTAACAATTGCCTTCGCAGCAGTCAAAGTCCAGCTATCCACAGCCAAAAAGTGGGCATTTCGCGCCGCTTCGCGGCATGACACAAGTTTCGCAATTGCTTATAGAAATTTGGAAAATGAGAAAATGAATTCCAACATGGCCCACACCCTTCATAAAACATTAACTTTCAAGCAGGCTACATGTTTAGCTAATCTGCCGAGTTCTGAAAAAGGCGACGCGA
Source organism: Chirona hameri (assembly GCA_036785665.1). NCBI lineage: Eukaryota > Metazoa > Arthropoda > Thecostraca > Balanomorpha > Balanidae > Chirona > Chirona hameri. Next base: position 33,530 of record JAXIVJ010007494.1, on the reverse strand, counting down.
ACGCAAAGATACAGACATTGGTACCCGGAAGCTGCTCCAGCGGTGCCCAACTTGCTGGAACGAAGAGCTAGTAGTGGGGACCTGTGTTCGTCACGGGCCCACAAACCCCCAGCCCGGCCCGGCCCAGGCCCATGAACACCAAGCCCAGGCCCGGACCAGGCCCGGTCAAATTCATAATATTGAGGCCCAGTCCCAGTCCGGCCCGTTCAGATTAAGCATATCAATATTTTCACAAAATTTGCCATCATTATCCTAGCATATCTACTTGTATACTATAAATGTGAAACAATGAACCAACTATGCTAACAAAAAAAGCCACAGCCACAGCAACAGTGTGTTGCTGTGTAAGTGAAATGCTGGTTAACATATTTTTGAGCTCTGACCTGAGCTTGTGCGACGCGCGGATTGCTTCAAAATTTCAGGCCCAGTCCCATCCAGAGCCCAGGGATTTCCTCAAAGTAGAGGCCCGGCCCAGGTCCAGCCCAGGCCCAGCCCAGGCTCAGCCCAGGCCCAGCCCAGGCCCAGCCCAGGCCCAGCCCAGGCCCAGCCCAGGCCCAGCCCAGGCCCAGCCCAGGCCCAGCCCAGGCCCAGCCCAGGCCCAGCCCAGGCCCAGCCCAGGCCCAGCCCAGGCCCAGCCCAGGCCCAGCCCAGGCCCAGCCCAGGCCCAGCCCAGGCCCAGCCCAGGCCCAGCCCAGGCCCAGCCCAGGCCCAGCCCAGGCCCAGCCCAGGCCCAGCCCAGGCCCAGCGCATGGACCATAGGGCCAGCCCAGTCCATGGCGAACTCTGGTGGGGACACGGCCAGGACCATCTCCCCAGGCCAACTCCCACCAGGCTCCTCCAGATCCACAGGGACCATTTATGTGCGGAAAAGTCGTCCTGCCCCTTGCTGCTTTCAAACCATTTGCACTGTTACCAGTTGTTTGTTACAGTTCGTTACATATATATACAGTTATTACTATCATATGTACTATTGAGCGCTGACTGCCACCGGTCATCGTGATTTACTATCCGAGGCTAATGTATATGAAAAACTACCTTCATTTCAATGTTTTGTATCATACCGAGATGTGTAACCAGGAAAAGGGAGTTACCTGAGGCTTGGCTCCAATCGCGGTCTGGTTCCAATATTAAAATTTCGTTTTCCAAAAATTGACATTTTCACGCCGCTTCGCGGCGTCACATCGGTGGCCATCATCATAACGAAGCCATCGCCATCGTATTCGGTTCCTCGTAACGCTGAATTGAATACATATAGCTTTTTATCCTATACATGGCCCACCACCTATATTTCTGAGTTTTATCAGGAAAACCCATAACAAAAATCGCGCCGCTTGACGGCGCTAAATAACAAGTACCTACTATAACATTACAATTCACATCAAAAATGTTGCAAAGGCTTAAATACACGCAAAAATGGGGGTACATTTTTTTCGTCATTTCAACCGACCAGCCCCCCCACACACTCAAAAATGCTCGGCGACGCCCCTGGTTATGGGGTTGGCTTATGGAAATTGTTTTTCAACATGGTTATTGTGTTCTTTGCAATTTTATAAAATCGCTGCAACAATTGTTTACAATTTCGTTAATTAGAGTGCGCTTAATTATGAAGAGAATTCGCTATGAAGTCATGGAATTATTGCAATCGCATCCATAGCTGCACGGACCATACGAAGAAGAGCGCAAATGCCGCAGTTCTGCTAATTCACCCTGTCTTTCGATCATTTGTCTCATCTTACGTGCAGGATCAGCAGCAGTAGGATCAATACAATTCGTATAGTACCGTTGTTCGAGGTGTTCGAGGTACCGTCGTTCGAGGTATTTCACAGCTCCGTGACAGGTATTTGGACTTTGTCGTGGTGTACTTTACGGCGCAAGAGCCCGCGGAACCAACAACAATTCGATGTAAACCCACGCCTATGCACCATTCAAAACATTGGACACACATCAGAACTAACCACCACCGGGCTTTCATTTCATGGTAGTTCTTTTCACTTGGAAATTCCCGTGCCACTATCAAAAATTTAAACTTACGCGAAATGTGCAAGAGAAGTTAGATTGATACTGTGTCTATTAGTGACTCCGTTCCTGTCTACCACGCGTGCGGGCGTGCCCTATACTCTTGTCCCTGGCTCGAGTTTTCAGATCAACGCTCGGCGAGAGAAACGAACCGTCATCGTCATTGCACATGCTTGCATGTCGCTATGTGACAAACATTGATATTTCCCTTCGCATGTTATTGCACTAGGTACCATAATCCGATCGCAAGTTCCAGGCCTGACAAGCGAGTCCGTTTTGAAAAAGGTGTAGTCATTTTTGGATATCATGTTCCAAAAAAGGAAAATTCCGAGAACAGAAAGAAGTATCACAGTTTGCCCGACTGACATGTAATAACGCTACTCCCGGGCCACATGTTACCAAATGCCGTGAATGCATAAGTACGGCATGACGTGAAGGGAGTGCTCAGAATGCCGCATTTAGGGAACCACGGCGTTTGGTTTGATCAAGCTCATCGTCGCAATAGCTCAGTCGCGAGAACGCTAGACTGAATATCGGGATGTCCCCGGTTTGATCCCGGGTTTCAAAAGTTTTGCAGGCCGGCGCACCAATATGCCGTACTACGGCATTGGTATACCAATACCATCCTATAGGATTGGGCGCGATCACGGCACTTGGTAAGATTGGGCCCCGGGCGGTGACGGGGGCCGCGGCGGCGGTGGCGGCGGTGGCGGCGGTGGCGGCGGCGGTGGCGGCGGATGGGTTGGCCGCTCACGCTCTCTCCTCGCTCTGCGGCGCGGCGCGATCGCGGCCATCACGTGACCCCGATCCAGCTCCGCACCGCTCGTCACGTGATCGCCTCAGGGCGAACTCCTGCCTCTCGCCGTGCCCTTGGCGGCGGAGACGGCAGCGGCGGCGGCGGCGGCGGCGCGGCGGAGTTCGTCAGTCTCCTCGGCGCGACCACCGCAGCAAGTCATGACTCCGACACTGGTAGCCGTCTTCTCCGCCCTGCTGGCCTCAGGTAGGTGCCCGAATACGCTTCACTGTCACTTTGGGACTCTTCTCTGGCTGGCTGTGGTTCAATTTGCACAGTAGTGTCCACTGTGCGAGTCAAAAGTTGTGTTTCTGCGTTGAACAGATGCGAGACGGCTCGTAGAGAGGGCGGAGGAGCCCGCAAATATGGAGTGGTATGCCGTTTAGGTGCTACCGTGGTTGGGCAGCACAGCTCCAGAACTGGTCAGTGGTCAGTCAGTGGTTATCCCTACATTCCCAACCATCTGTCCTTGATGGTTGTGGCAAGAGCTCCATTACTGAGTCAGCAGTATCATTGCAGACATATGGGCCAATACACTGCCTTCAAACGCTACTTCTCTGGTCAAGCTTCTGTCCAACTGTACATGCTTGACTTCTCGATTCTCAATCACGTTGTGTGATTGGCACCATACAGCTCTTGCAGTCTTGAAAGTTTCCATTTGGGTATGTCCTGATTACCTACCCAGTATCTTTTGAATGCATTTTTAGCTTAACCGTACTTAGCTTAGTCCGTACAGCGAAAACAAAATCCTTATCAGTAAAACATTGGGAATTGTAGGGGCACGTGAAGATTGTACGCATCAATTGGAACCTGTCATTACATAATCAAATAATTCAGGTTATGCCAACCTGATCTTCAGCAAAACTCCTTTTTGAACGATTAATTGATACCTTATTGACATTGCACCAATGTAGAGCTCAGCGCCAGTCCCAAAAATCGACCAGAAACCTGTCCCAAGCCTTCTCGACCGCTGTTCCCCCTCAGAGCGACTCCTGTCGACTCTCGACTCTCCTGTCGACTCTCGACTCCTCGACTCTCGAGTCTCGAGGCCAGAGTCGAGACATTTACCTTCCAGCAGTGACCCAGTTCCAGCGAACACGATCGGTCCCACGTCCACCTGGGGCTCGGTCCCACGTCCACCTGGGGCGTGGCCTACCGCGCACGATGTCTGCTCTACCTCGTCACCGCTGCTCGGTCTCGCTCTGTGTCACAAACGTCACAAATCGTCACAAATGTCACAATCGATGGGCGTCGACTCGGGAAATAACGAACCGGTCACGCCTCGACGAAATTCGATCCGCTCGTGCGCGCACCCTGCCCCGCACGCGCGATTGTCTTTCTCCCTTCTTCACATTTGTATGCAACCCCAATGCCACAGAAACGGCATGCGTCGGTGCTAACCCGAATCAGAGTTCAAGGTCACGGCGACCGTGACCGAACCTTTTTACTTTGGACCGGTTTCATCGTCGGATGAGCTGGAGATGACTAATCGCAGTTATCGGGCATGAAAAAAGGTTCGTCACGCCTGATGCGCGTGCATACCGTATGGCCTGACCGCCAGTCTGCGGAGACGCGATTCTTAGAAGCCGAATACCACGGCGGATTTGTATCCCACGAGCAGGGGGCTCATGCTCAGCTGACTGGCTGCAGTGAAAGTAATGTTCTCCGTCGACGATGATGAGGTTCTCAGATGATCTGAAGCCTGCTCATGCGGAGTACCGCTTCCAGTTTGAACAGGGTCTTCCGTCGTATCCAAGGCCATGTATATTGTCTATTGATAGTCAAGGTATCGCTGGTGACACGGAGCTTGTCGTTGCGGTGGTACATTTCCTGAATGGGAATGGCGTGGTCATGTGTGGCAAGGGGTGGTAAGGGATAACGCCCGTTTTCGAGAACATTCTACCTGATTATTATGAGTTCTGAAGGTTCTGTAGTTCGGATATTGCATTTAGGTTGCGATTCTCTTTTTAACTGTTCACGTAAATTGAGGAACGCACGTTGCACTGTCGGGGATGTATTTGTATTGAATGTTGTGCTATTGGGGATTATATGTATGCTGTCCTACGAGGCTATGTATGTGTAATCATATTATGCATGTTGATGTATGCATGTGTATTTTGTGCATTGTGCAACCTAGATGGCCCCTGAGGCTCTTTGTTGCACTATTCGTTTATGTCGTTTATGTCTTTATGTTTTGCCCATTATTTTAACAGTGTCTGTATTATTGTGATTGTCTCCACTCTAATCTTCGCCAGAAATAGGTTTATGACATGATTGAGATCACGCTATGTGCTTGCACTGGTTAGGGACTATTTATCTTGCACCACAAGCGCCATATTTACCATCGTAAATCGCACCAATTGACGTTAAAGAAACTCCAACACGCCTTACCAAGATTGTATCTCACAAACTCTCATTTCTCTGGCGATACAATCTTTCCCCGCTTGCAACATTCAGCAACGGATGACTGGCTTTTGCCGCCGTGCTTGCTACTGACCATGTGCACAGTCTACCAGCTATCCAACCACAACGCATCGCACGTGCGTTGCATAACAGCGAGCCTCCTTTCCCCGGGCTATCGGTTAGATCAAAAGGAAACATGGCCGGAATTATGGAATTCATATAATTGTGAACGGGATCGCAATGTGAACGGGGTAACTTTCCGCTCACCATTCAAAAGCGGTGTTGAAAGACGTTGCGATATTCTGATTGAAAGATTGAATATTATCGTAGTCGCCGGGTCCTAACGTTGCCAAACATTATCTGGGACACAATATGTGTACCATTGCTGGAGGACGTTGGAAAAGCGGACGTTGGAGGACTTTGGAGACCTGTGTAGGACTTTGGAGACCTGTATCTTTATGCTGGGGGAGAGATAGTATGCCCTTAGGCAGAGACTTCACATACATATATATCACGTCCTAAGGATCACGTCCTAAGGAAGAGATGTCTCGTCCTGATTCCTGAGGAAGAAATATCACGGCTTGAGGCAGCGATATCATGTCCTAAGACAGAGATACCACGCCATGAGCAGATGTTTTGTGGTGCTCTGAGGCAGGAAATGACTTCAGCGAACTGCAGAGAGGTGGAACCAGCTCCGAAACGTTCCCACGTCCGTGACTGTTATGCGAAAAAGACACGCTTTGTTACTGCGTGCCTGTTGGGCATCCATTGTTGCAGTCTCTGAGTCATAGGTGCACTACGGTGCAGTATATCCACCAGTAAAACGCCTTTTTGGGCGACGGCCGACCGGCGCACTGGTAAAACTAAAACAGGTTTGAAATATGAAACGGTACGGGAGCACACGTGGTAGTAACACACGTGGTAGTCCTTTTAGTCCTTTTAGTCCTCCATAAAAATTGTCAGGCCTCCATGCATGCCAACATAAACATTAAGTTTTATTAAATTGTACACGATCTCCTTTCTCGAATCCGCCAAAAGGGAGTACGTCCTGAGCGGCTGCATGCTTCAGCGTATACGAAACGAATGCTTAGATAAATCAAGCCATTTTTGATCAAGAATGATTTGTGTTCATTTCGACGTCTGCGGGTGTCACGCGCTGTGGTACCACCCCTATCAGAACGCACCATAACCAAATAAAAATTGATTTGACGGTCCAATCCAATAGTGAACACCCGATCTCAATCGGAGCAGTGGTTGAAAAGTGGTCACAAGAAAGACTTTGTCAGAAGTGGGATTCGAACCCACGCCCGGAGAACCGGACTGCGACCTGAACGCAGCGCCTTAGACCGCTCGGCCATCCTGACGATGAAGACCATAATGACAAATAGATAACGTAAAATAAGAGAAAACAATACTAAACGTAATGGAAATCCAAGGCTCAGCACTAGGAATCACGTAACGAGTGTGACGTAATCTCCGTTTCGAGCACCATGATGCACTGTATGCCTAGCAATTGTTCATTCGTTTCATTCTGACATCGTAAACACACGTTCGACTGATTACCGAGCGGCCGCGGAGCGCCCGTGAGGTTTCTCGTAAACTTACTAGACAAATTTACATTTGCCCCGGCCCGACCCGGCCATACAGACGCTTTTTCGGAAGTTTAGCTTCCGAAAAGCGTCTGTATGGCCGGGTCGGGCCGGGTCGGGCTGGGTCGGGCCGGGGCAAATGTAAATTTGTCTAGTAAGTTTACGAGAAACCTCACGGGCGCTCCGCGGCCGCTCGGTAATCAGTCGAACGTGTGTTTACGATGTCAGAATGAAACGAATGAACGATTGCTAGGCATACAGTGCATCATGGTGCTCGAAACGGAGATTACGTCACACTCGTTACGTGGTTCCTAGTTTTAAGCCTTGGATTTCCATTACGTTTAGTATCGTTTTCTTTTATTCTGGGTTATCTATTTGTCATCATATTATTTATCGTCAGGATGGCCGAGCGGTCTAAGGCGCTGCGTTCAGGTCGCAGTCCGGTTCTCCGGGCGTGGGTTCGAATCCCACTTCTGACAAATTCTTTTTTTCTTGTGACAACGCCACCCAGACTGCCGTTGGAGAGGCGGGAGCGATCCATCGCATGGCGTGCAGTGCGGTTCTCAAGCCCGTCAGACAACGTTTTAGAGTCTTATCACAGTGGTGTAAAGAATCGTGATACTATACTTTTAGAGTTTAGCCCATCTTCTTTTTGCAATGCTTTCTCAAACTGTGACCGCAGCACATGCTGGTTCGCGTTAACTCGACTCTCGACATATAGTTCGGCGAAGTTCGGCGGCTATTAAATGCCGCTGTGTGGTTCTGCGGGAAGCAAAGCTGTGCTGTCCTCGTGTATTTTCCTCACTGATGTCCTGTATGCCTGACGACGGGAGGCCTACGTCATATGTTGAAATCGCTTGCCAAACGCAAACGCAGCAGCCTTTTTTCTAAGATAACCATTCCCCTCGCCTCAGAAATACGCATTTTATCGATATGTCGCCAATGCCTTGGTAACCGGTATTCCTGCGTAGTGAGGGAACGCCCTGAGTTTCCACATCCGTCCCAGACTGGTTATTGATTCACCTTTTTTGGAAGGATTCAATCACGATTCATATTGGAATATGAATGATTCAGTCATCGTTTGATTCATGGATAACCATTTTGAGAAATTATTCTTTCCGATTCAAAGAATCATTTTTTAAAAATCAAATCACGTTTGACTTACCATTGAAATAGCATTGCACAGTCTTTTTGATTCAATCAGCCTTGTGTCTATGCGGGGTTTGATTCAATCATGATTCATGAATATACAAAAAAAATCCGGTGGTGAATCGATTCTTCTTTGATTCAAGGGATTTTGATTGAACGATTCCAATCGATTCAATCAGAGTCGAATCAATAACCAGTCTGACCCGTCCGTCATCTGCACTCTGCATTAAAGGAAATGGGGTTTGTGGGGTTTTGGGGTTTTGAGCTGAGATAGCCAAGCTATACTCCATGCTCGAAAATTGACTTGAGAAGCTTTCACATCTTCATAGAAGCTGTGCAAGCTTCTCTATTCAGTCCAAATCCTTAAAGGGAAATAATGACCTTTTTCCACAAAAATGGAGTTAGCACTTGAAATCGCCAGACGAGACCAAAATATATTGTAAATTCATCACATTTTGCATGAAAACTTTCCTACCGAAAGATATTTCAAGTGAAAGTTGATAAGCGTTCCACACTTTTAACGACCGGTACTTGCAAGTACTTTTGGTCCTCATCAAACTGCGGGCTTTTCCCGTATTGTTTTTTACGCAATGGAGTGGAACATATATTGTGCGTTCCGCTTGTTGTGATTATTTGCCCGGCGATCTTCTAAAACTAACAGCGATTGGAAAAAGTGGCAATAAAATCGGAAGCTCATCGATGCACATCAACGGCGGCATAGTTAGTGGTTGCGACCCTCAATTTTTGAAAATAAATTCATTTTTTTCAACATTAGGAGTATTGTATAATTTGTCTGTGGCTGTATATAACACTATGCTTTATATTATCATGAAAAATAATAATTTTCCCCAAAAAACTAACAAACAATAACACAAAACTGACAATTAAATCGGAAGCTCATCGATGCACATCGACGGCGACCTATTTAGCGTCGGCGATTTGTTTACAAAGCATTGTCATGCTTCTCGGCGCACTTAACCATTGTGGCGAGTTGTTGCTAGTAGCGCTTTCGTTCTCCATGGCAACCAGGCGTGAGCCAATGAAAAGCCAGAACGTATTCCCTTTCTGGCTTTTGATTGGCTGACGCCTGGTTGCCATGGAGAACGAAAGCGCTACTAGCGTGTGTCCGAGCAGCGCTCAGTTTGATCGGAAATGTCACAGAGTCTCCAAAAATGCCGCAATCGATGTAAACAATGGTAGGGAAGGGCGAATTTGTCAATGACCTTCATGAAGTACACAAGGTACTTGTTTTGTATTTTCCCCAAACTTACAACTTCGAATTTGGGAATAATTTTATTTAATTCTTGAATTTAAATAAAATAATTTTAAAACCATAGCGGTAGCCTAATAAATTGTTGCTAACAAAATCAAAAGGTCATTATTTCCCTTTAATTAATCCAAATTGGCTCACCGGAGTCGTATAAACCGGAACGAGTGGGCATCGTGAATCGATTCTTCTTTGATTCAAGGGATTTTGATTGAACGATTCCAATCGATTGAATCAGAGTCGAATCAATATCCAGTCAGCACGCAGAACAAATTGTACTGCAAGTTGTAAAACGTTATGTCAGAAGTGGGATTCGAACCCACGCCCGGAGAACCGGACTGCGACCTGAACGCAGCGCCTTAGACCGCTCGGCCATCCTGACCACGACAACGCTCCGATAGAGTTGATTTTTTTTAGCTCCTGGCCATCAGTGATCACTGATCTTCACACCAGCGTCGCAGAGAGACAGCTTTCCATCACGCAGCTTGTGGTCCTTCCTCCTTCCTTAGTAAACAGGTGTCCCTATGCGGATAACTCTAAGCCCCCTTGTCTGCCCATCTGCTGGGCTATTTATCATCCCATCTGCTCATCTGCCCGCCTGTCGGACAGACTGCTGACTGCTGACTGCTGATCAGACTGCTGGCGGGGAGCCGTGCATGGGCGTGGGTTATACCGCCTGATGAGGCCGGTCGGCCGGGCGGGCGGGGCCCAGGGGAGATGTCCGTTAGAAGTGAAAGTGGAGCCGGCAGGCGTGGTCAGCAGGCCTCGCACGTGCCGCTGCTGCACTATGGTCCCAGCCGGCGGCTGTGGCTCACCGGCGCGGCCCTGACCTTGACAATGGGGCTGGGGGTAGGTCGGCCAGCTGCCCCACCTCGAAAAGTGAGGGCCGACACGTACACACACCACGCGAAGCGAGGACCGGAATTGTCCAGCAATGCTGCCCAACTCGTTACACACTTTGCCATAAGTGGGGATCGACATTGAAACACCATGCAAAGCGAAGACCGGAACTTACCCAATATGCCCATCACATTATCCGGCAAGCTACCCCAGGAAAACACATACTATGAAACACGAGGACCGATTCCGACACACACATACAAAGTGAGGACCTCAACTGCCCAGCCATGCTTGCATGCAGGGGGCATTTGTCACACCATGCATAACGAATTACATGTAACTGCCACACTGTTAATATCAAGTACCGGAAATTCCTCCTCCATGAAGGGTGATGATTTTGCGGTTTCTGTTCAAACTAAATTCCCTCGTCACGGACGGCAGGCCACCACACATCACATGGACCATCGTTATGAAGTTTCGTGTGGATACTGCAGGAAATTCTACCATCTCTCACATCTGACTGGGGCTCTGTGTTGTTTCAGCGGGGAGTATACCAGGGAATATCATTGGACCATGTCTCACTTCACGTCTGACTGAGGTTCTGTCTGATTTCAGCGGCCAGCCAGACCACGGGCTGTGAATACTCGGAGGGCGTCCAGACATACCCGGACCCCGCCGCTTGTGACCAGGTGAGAGACGTATAACGAAGGGAAGTGTAAAAATGTGTGAGGTGATGGCGTCTATATATATAGCATTACTTCTGCAAGCAGTTATGATTTAATTAAAAATGAGCTGAAGAGATTCCCTTTTTGCGAATTGATTTGTTGTCATGTTATTGCACTTTGAAAATGGTATCTTGCAGGGGCGATGTATGAATGAGATTAAATCAGAACTGGTTGAACTGGTTTTGGACCGTGACGCTGAAACGCCCTGATATCCTTATTGACTCCCGTCTTCCGTGTTGCAGTTCTACAAGTGCACGAACGGCACGCTGACCGAGGAGCGCTGTGGAAATGGCCTCCTGTACTCCGGTGTGGGTGCCGTGCACGAGCACTGCGCCTACCACTGGAACGTCGACTGTGGAGACCGGCTCAACGAGCGTGAGTGGATGCTCTCAATGATGTGCAGGTGTAGGGGAACCGGTCGCGTCCAGCGAACGGGAGTCTTGGGGACCGGCCTGGACGATGTCAGCATAGAGGACCGGCGCGTTGGGGACCGGCTTTGAGCAAGTGCATGAATCAGCCCTTACATTCACGTCGATACCTCGTAGGCACCTTGTAATATCAGCTGTTTTGTGACCAAGAATGACGCTGAGCTGCTGTACATATAAGATAAGCTGATGCATGCACATATAAGATAAGCTGAGCATGCACATATAAGAATAGCTACCATTACACAATGCACGTTACAAAATACACTTTGGCATATATGACGCTCAGGCTGGGTTAAGATATACCTTTGCAGCGATTTCTCACAGTTACATGAACATCTTGGCATGTATAACGCGGTACCACTGGGATTATCATTACTGTAGCTAAGCATCGTTATATGATCACTAAGAAGGCGTTACAAATGTGCAACCGCATGTGACTTGTGAGGAGGCACACATCATTCATATTTTCCTCTTGCCGACATCCGCTGAATGACGCCACAAGGAGCGATCTGCGGCACTCGCGAGGTGTTGTGTAATAACATAATTGGTTGCGGTGGATTTTCCGAAATTTCATCGGTAGTCTGGCGGGATTCTGGCAGGGTATTCCGATCTATCAAAAGCGGTCAAATATAGACCGCAGCGTTCCCGAATTTGGTTAATAATTAAACAAAATATCACCTAATATATAGTTTCGAGGTGATTGCAGATCAGGTGAGCGAATATTCGGTGATTGCTCTTACAAACTAATCTGGTTTGAGCGACGAGCTTCAGTGCTGTTCTGAAGGTCGACTTACAGCCAGTTTTTACTAGTAGTTGTGCAAGAAGAATCCGATGGCTATATTTGGTGAAGTGTTAGTCATGCAGCAATCGCATACAAAAGCCGTCGGTCTCATCGGAAAGTTGACAACATAAGCAGGTCCTCGAAGTGTCGCTTAGACGCATGGGACTCAATTGAGCAAGAGGTTGGCCGAAGCTTGAGGGACGTGAAATTACGCACAAAATCTCAAGAAGTGTTCTCAAAATTTCAAAGCTCACATAAACTTCGTGAATTTCGAGAATTCTCCGTCTGTGAGCCTATACGGGTCCAAATTGGCAGCGCTGTCCAGAAGCAAACATCCTGATCTCCTCGTGTCTGATAAGAGGCATATGCAACGCCGGGTATCAAGACCGCTCTCCTGATTGCATGTCGGATGGCCTCGCCGAAAAGTACAACGGATGATATCACACGAGACTGGACGACAGCGGGGTGCCGGTGTAGGGAGAACAATAACCAGGAGATTGCCAGCCGAGCATGCAAGACCTGCAGCTGCGCTCCCAGTTTCCTTTCCGGCCTTGTTTCGAGCGCAGTGTCAGTATCCATATCCATATGGCATGTCTCATTTGCGAACCCGTTATTTTGACCACTGGCAGTAATCTGAACCGCGGAGAAGCTGCCGTAAGACGACTAGGCGGTCATGATATTCAACATTATTGTGTGTCAAGTGCATGCCTGAGGCAAGGCCAGGCATCGTTGACTTACGTCAGAGCCAGAGCCAGAAGAGAACGGGAGAGTTTGTTGATATTTGGCCTACATTGTTCATAATTCGAGCTCAAGAATGAGTACCGATATACGCCGCTGATAATCATCCATCAAACATCGGAACGACAATCGTCTATCCCAATGTCATCATTTTACTTTATGCCAACCAGACTGGTTATTGATTCAACTTTTTGGAACGATTCAATCATGGTTCATTTTGGAATATGTGATTCAATCACCGTTCGATTCACGGATACAATTTTGAGAATTGATTCTTTCCGATTCAAAGAATCAAAACAAATATTGTAATCGATTCACGTTTGATTCAACATTTAAATAAAAGTGGTAAATTTATGTCAAATCAATAACAATGTAAACATACATATATTTGATCATTACAACATTGTTACAGCAATACTATTCAGTATAAATGAATGTAGCCACTGGGACTGCACGTATTTGCACAATTTACCAGTGCACTTGAATCGTTAAGAATCGTTAAATCTTTTGTTTTAATCAGCCTTGATTTGATGCGGGGTTTGACTCAATCACGATTCATGAATCAAAAGATCTGGTAGTGAATCAATTACTTTTTGATTCAATGAATTTTGATTGAGCGATTCCAATCGATTCAATCCGTGTTGAATCAATAACCAGTCTGGTGCCAACTCTACCCATCATCCTTCTGTCAATGAATAGCCGGTCATTTAATTGTATTGTTACATTCACTCAGAAAGCTTCAGGGTATAGGCATTTTTCATTGTGATGCTTCTCTTGGATCAAAGCAAGTAAAGTAACAAGTAACACCACCTGTGCGTGTTAAGCGTGGTAGGCAATGCTCTTCTTTTGTTTTACAAATTCTCATTAAATGGTCATCTTTCACGTGTATTTCGTCTTTTTCGTTTTTACTTATAGTAATCTCGTTCTATCCTATTTTCTTCGTAGTGCAATGCTATTTTCCCATCTCTTCTTAGTCATTCTCCTTCTTTCGTTGATGTCCCTTCCTCTTTCGTTATCCTAAACTTCCGCCACCGCCAACCTGCCTAACTATTTCGCTTTCACTCCCTGGCCGCTCATGGCATGGATAGAATAATAAAACAAAACACCGTTCCACTATGAATAACCAATGCTCACCACCACCCTCGAATTTGCATCCTAACCGACCCCAACACATTTGCATGCATCTTCTCGCTCATCTTTGTCAACCGCTTCCTACCGCCTGCCAACGTATGTATGACTTGTCAGCGATTTCCTATCACAGTAAACCGGTTTCTGACCGTGCTGGCTGGTACCGCGTCAGCGCCTCGGCGCCTGTCGGCGCGGCGGGACTGTGTGAGAGGTGAAGCTCTGGTCTGCTGTCCCTCAGACCGTGCCCTGACCACCAGCGGATGGGGTGTGGTCACTGGAGGCCAACCGTGACCTTCAGAGAGAGGTGGTGCCCCCGCCGGCGGTACGGCCTGGGAACGGTCCGCACGGGCCTTGGAGCCGCTGTGACCTCGAGTGGTGGCGGTGGTGCGGCGGGGCAGGGCTGTGGGGCTGGCGCTCCCCACAGCCGCGGGGAGCTGGGGAGGGCTGGGGAAGCCGGGGCGGGGCTGATATAGCCGCGGGGAGCTGGGCAGGGCTGATATAGCCGCGAGGAGCGGGGGAGGGCTGAGCAGCCGTGGCAGGGCTGGGGAGAGCTGGGCAGGGCTGATATATCCGCGAGGAGCGGGGCAGGGCTGATATATCCGCGAGGAGCGGGACAGGGCTGATATAGCGGCGAGGAGCGGGACAGGGCTGATATAGCCGCGAGGAGCGGGACAGGGCTGATATAGCGGCGAGGAGCGGGACAGGGCTGATATAGCGGCGAGGAGCGGGACAGGGCTGATATAGCGGCGAGGAGCGGGGCGGGGCTGTGGGGCTGGCAGATCCCAGGTTGTTTCACATCCCCAGAGAGCGGGGCAGGGCTGGGCAGCCAGGGAAGGGCTGGGGTAGCCGGGGCAGGGCTGGGGAGAGCTAGGAGGTCTCACAGAGCCAGGTTGTCTCAGACGAGACGTACATACGACTGCGCCCAATCTAGAACTGCGTTTTGAAACTAGAATTGGGGTTGTAAGTTGGGTGAGTTTGGCTGATTCCACGGAGTGAGCACAATGTGTCAAGTTGGCATTGCAGCGCTGAGGAGAGTTTATCCCTTCCCGGGCTGGTACAGTTACTCCACCGCAGCTACCTATAGAACTACAGGCAGCGCATAAGTTGACAGCAATCATGGATTATTGCTAATGACTTGAAACTGAGAAGACATTGTCGGATAGCATACGCTGTCATGCGGTGCATCGCGACGAATTTGTGCTTATGCATGAGTCGAAAGATGAGAACCTTTCAATAGTTCCGCCTTGCGATTTGCTTCAAAGAAGTGACAGACATTGTCTGACAAGCTGTTTTCTCGACAAAATTATATGCGGAAAACCGAAGAACATGGGTGCATTTCTTGATTCATCCTGGATGCAATTACTGTGTGTAAGCGATACAAACTTCCATCGACCTATCTGGCCTACGAACCGAAATATTTGGCCGGTGACTGATGACCTGTTACTTGTGACCTGTAGCCTGTGACCTGTGACTAACGCCCTATGACCCATGTTGCAGTGAAGGCCGCCCGGGACGGAGGCGCCTGCCCCTACAGCTTCGGTCTGTTCCCGTCCGGTGAGGGCTGCGCCGACTACTTTGTCAAGTGTGCCTACGGCGAGGCGCAGCCGGAGCTGTGCGGCGAGGGCCTGGCCTACGACGAGCGTACGCACTCCTGCAACTGGCCCGACCTGCTGCCCGAGTGCTCCGCCGGAGACGCTGAACGTAGGTGGCAGCACTAGTATGGTATGAGGAGGTGTAGATGGCAGCACCTACTATGCAATTTGATAGATCGATGAAGTGCTTGAGGGAAAATTAAGATAAACCATCCGTTGTTACTTTTTAATCGGCGATTGTGTCAACTAGAAAGTTGTTCTACAAATATTTGCTCTCTTGGGGCTTAAAATGTGACCAATTTTGGCTGCTCAATGCACATGTTGTACCCATAGGCGTAACCACCTTCCGAAAGTAGGTGGGGACGGAGGCACTTTGAAGTCGATTCTTTCCATGCAACGCCCATAGGATAGGCGTAATGTTAAAATCCGAAAATGTTACTGGGGACTGATCCCCAGTGATCCCAGTGGTGGTTAAGCGTCTGTTTTTACCATTGCAAGCTTTTATTTCATTGTTTTTTTGTTTTGTTTTATACCACAGGTGTAGCTTTTCATTTCTAGTGGGTTTTCATTTGGGCTGAACACCATTTTTGCGCAAGAGTTTCTTCAAGCCCCCGAACTGCAATAATACAAAGAACTTCGTACCCACCAACCAAAGGCTTATGCTATCTAATAGACTGAAACTCTTTGGGCTAAAGTTGTGTTTTCTCGACGAGGCTGGCTGGCCAAGAACCATGCATACCGACTGAGCCTAATGACACCGGTGTCAGTGGCGGATCTACGGTGGGGACAAATGCACAATTGCCCCCCCCCCCCAACCGCCTGAAATCTGCGTAAAATTGGCATATTTCCTCATATAGAAGAAAACATAAGCAACTTTTACGAATTAAAGTTAGCTTTAAATCAGCTATCAATGCATAAGCAAGCGAAATCCGATGAGTTTTCGGAATTGTGTGAGACTTTTTGGAATTTTGCCCCCCCAAACCACCCGTTCTGGATCCGCCAATGACCGGTGTAACTGTTCCGCAGCTTGCTTGTTCCGCAGCTTCCGCAGCTGTTCCTGTACTTGCCGTCGCAATTCCAGCTACGTTCGCAATTCCAGCTTCCACTATAATGTCGCATTTTCTGCTGATAGTGGTCATTATTCCTCGTCTCGTGCAGTGCAGTACTTTAACTACATTTCCTAGTCCCTAGCGTCATATTGGGCTGCACTGTCTGCACACAAAGCTTCAAAGTCCTGCGGATATCTGCTGATTTGGCGCATGACCTGGTAAACAGCTGTCATGTTGTTAAATATGACGGCGTTTGTCCTTTCGTCGTAATTAAAGTATTATTCAAACGGCTTCCTCGTATGTGTCAACAGGCCACGGTCGCCCGGCGCCCTCCCAGTCTGACCGGTCATGGGCTCAAACCCATAAAGTCGCCGTCTTCGGACAAGCCGTCATTTCCCAGCGTATTCCTCCCACACCATATCTACAACGAACAATCACCAATCAAACCGGAGACGCCAGACCCAGTCACCACTTCTCTCACTCATCCCTCCCTCCTCTCTCAAACAGAGCTGGTGGGTTACTCGTGCCCGGACAAGATCCCGGCCAGCTCCGCATCGCTGCGCTTCGGACCGTTCCCGCGCTTCGCCACGGGCCAGTGTGACCGCCTTGTGGTCTGCATCAACTACTACCCGCGCCTCACCCACTGCCCAGAGGGTACCGCCGTCGACGAGAACTCGCTGACCTGCGTGGACGCCGAGCTGGTGCCCGGCTGCGGGTTAGTATTCTAACGAGTCGCCAGATGGGTTAATGATGGGTTACTGATGGGTTACTGATGGGTTACTGATGAGTTACCGATGGTTTACCGATGGGTTACTGGTGGGTTACTGATGGGTTACCGATGAGTTGCTGATGGGTTGCTGATGGGTTACCGATGGTTTACCGATGGGTTACTGATGGGTTACTGATGGGTTACTGATGAGTTACCGATGGTTTACCGATGGGTTACTGATGGGTTACTGATGGGTTACTGATGGGTTGCTGATGGGTTGCTGATGGGTTACTGATGGGTTGCTGATGGGTTACCGATGAGTTGCTGATGGGTTGCTGATGGGTTACCGATGGTTTACCGATGGGTTACTGATGGGTTACTGATGGGTTACTGATGAGTTACCGATGAGTTACCGATGGTTTACCGATGGGTTACTGATGGGTTACTGATGGGTTGCTGATGGGTTGCTGATGGGTTGCTGATGGGTTACTGATGGGTTGCTGATGGGTTACTGATGGTTTACTGATGGGTTGCTGATGGGTTACTGATGGGTTACTGATGGGTTGCTGATGGGTTACTGATGGGTTACTGATGGGTTACTGATGAGTTGCTGATGGGTTACTGATGGGTTGCTGATGGGTTGCTGATGGGTTACCGATGGTTTACCGATGGGTTACTGATGGTTTACTGATGGGTTGCTGATGGGTTACCGATGAGTTACCGATGGTTTACCGATGGGTTACTGATGGGTTACTGATGGGTTGCTGATGGGTTGCTGATGGGTTACTGATGGGTTACTGATGAGTTGCTGATGGGTTGCTGATGGGTTGCTGATGGGTTACTGATGGGTTGCTGATGGGTTGCTGATGGGTTGCTGATGGGTTACTGATGGGTTACTGATGGGTTGCTGATGGGTTACTAATGCGTCACCTATATGTTGCCGTAACGCAATCTACTAGCTGTTCTTATCAGGAAGAGTTGGATGCACGCATGTTGTAAACCAGACTTGTGGGCGTCTCACTCATTTTGCCTTAACCTATTCCCACCACGCGGCCTATTCTTCAGGTCCTGATGGCTCGCTCATGGTTCAAGTAAAGATTAGGGTTCGTTACTTGCTCGTACTTCAACTGAAATACATAGTTGTGACCTATACTGGGAATTCTGTAAACTTCTACTATTTGGACTTATGTCGCGGATCAAACAATAAGTGTTGACCTTCGCCGAATCCGCCACTGGGGTTGGGAAAATCTGCTTGGGTAACTGCATTATATAAAGTCAATCAGCTCAACTAGCAACAACTTTGCTATTGGCAAATGTAGGCCTCATCATATCAGCCAAATCAGTTTTGATTAGCCACGTTGTTTTTGTTCACAGCTACAGCAAATAGGCGTATTACGCCGTCGTCCCCTGGAGAGGGCCGTTCTGGACTTCCACCGTCTGCCGTACAGCACACCAGTGGCACCACTGAGCCTACCCGCATCGTGTCGGGCCGCACACAATGCTTCACCCACCGTGTGTCAACCTATGGTGACCATGGAACACGCAGTCACCATAGTTTCCCAGAACTGAGACTTATGAGACTATGGTACTATGGTAACTGAGGACTATGGACTATGGTACTGAGACTATGGTATGCTTCAAGCACCGCCAGTTTTCTTCTGCGAACTACAAATGCAGACGGTGAAAGTGGATATTTTTGATACTATCGATGGCAATAGAAATCTAGGGTGGTTTGTAATATTATTGAACATGAGAAAATACACGTTGGTACATCTGTAATTTGTATGTTTGGTGCTCGCTGCCGTTGCATTTCCAGTGAAGAGAACAGAAGACGGAGAAAAAGAGATTGAGCAGCCAATGACACAAACCGGAGTTATCCGACAGATGTTTGAAAATCTGGATGTCACAAATCAAGCGACGCTCCCAAAACCGAAGTTATGTCTATCCAACCTTCAAATGTTCAAACCTTCAAAGGGTGTTAAACATCCTCACCTATAGATAGCCGTTTTGCATATAAATTGGTGTACCTAGAGAAGCGTACGTGGTATTGGGCAGAGGATGAAATGGATCGAATATAATCCGATTTCGCTCAGAAGCGATCAAACTTTATTTAGTTTGGATCCGGATCCCACCCAATTGAACGAGGCTAAAGCTTACCAAGTGGGTGTGTATTGATGCATCCAAAGTTGTAGCATCCAATGCTTGTATCATCCAAAACGGTAGCATCCAACGCTTGCGACATCCAAAATTTGCCTGGGTAGGGATCATTCACATCATCCAAACTTGCAGTATCCAAAATCGTGGCATCCAACGATCGCCAACGACAAAGCTCGCGACATCCAATGCGGCATCCAAAAATGGAACAACGAGGACATCTGCCTTTCGTGGACTATTGGTTCAAATATCTCCCGGTAGATGTCTCACCATAGCCGTTGGTGCGACTGAACGCTAGTTGAGTGTCGCCACTTCGTAGTGTGCAGTGGAATCCGGCAGCAGCGGTGCCGCCGCCACCGCCCGCGGGGTCTTTGCAGCCCGGCTGCACTGGACTGTGCGCGCTGTCGGGAGCCTTGCTTGCAGGCGGGTAAAATGTTCGCTTCAGGCTGGACCATGGGAACCGTAGGAGCCCGTTTATTTCCTTCGTGGTTTAGCTGGGTATGCATTGAAGTACTGTATGGATTCTGGTTGGGATCGGGTAGGCGATTTCCAATGTATGGTGCTCACGCACTCAGAATATCATTCTGCATTTGCATAACAAACTAATGAAATGAAGGCATAATGAAGGCCCAAATCAAAATCCCGTCCCGCTAGCCTCTAACGCTGGCATTCGGGATTGAAGCATAATATTTCATCCCACTTGATACACAGAGTATAATTTAACAACCTCCTACCCGGCGATAAAGAGCTAGGTATCCACCTAGAAGAGTATCCACGAAAATACTCCAGTCTCATACAAGCCGACGCTGGCTATCTTCGCCTGGCGACCACCAATGAATATATGGTGTGTCGATACAAGTTAGGATTATGCTTATCGTCTTCGTTGATCAACACAAGACAATAAGCAGAATCCTAACTATATACCAGTGTTCGCCACGGGCCCACCAACCCCCAGCCCTGCCCGGCCCAAGCCCATGAACACCAAGCCCAGGCCCGGACCAGGCCCGGTCAAATTCATAATATTGAGGCCCAGGCCCGGTCCGGCCCGTTCAGATTAAGCATATAATTATTTTCAATCAAAATCATCAAAATTTGCAATCATTATCCTAGCATATTTACTTGTATACTATAATTTGAAACAAAGAAACCAACTATGCTAACCAAAAAAACAAAAATCCTCAGCCACAGCAACAGTGTGTTGCTTTGTAAGTGAACTGCTGGTTAAAATATTTTTGAGCTCTGACCTGAGCTTGAGCGACGCGCGCATTACTTCAATATTGTCAGGCCCAGGCCCATTCAGAGCCCAGTGATTTCCTTAAAGGGAAATAATGACCTTTCCCACAACAATGGAGTTAGCACTTGAAATCGTCAGACGAGACCAAAATATATTGTAAATTCATCACATTTTGCATGAAAACTTTCCTTCCGCGAGATATTTCATGTTAAACTTGATAAGCGTTCCACACTTTTAACGATCGGTACTTGCAAGTACTTTTGGTCCTCATCAAACTGCGGGCGTTTCTCGTATTGCTTTTTTACGCAATGGAGTGGAAAATATATTGTGCGTTCTGCTTGTTGTGATTATATGCCCGGCGATCTTCTAAAACTAACAGCGATTGGAAAAAGTGGCAATACAATCGGAAGCTCATCGATGCACATCAACGGCGGCATAGTTAGTGGTTGCGACCCTCAATTTTTGAAAATCGATTCATTTTTTTTTCAACATTAGGAGTTTTGTATAATTTGTCTGTGGCTGTATATAACACTATGCTTTATATTATCATGACAAATAATAATTTTTCCCCACAAAACTAACAAACAATAACACAAAACTGGCAATTAAATCGGAAGCTCATCGATGCACATCGACGGCGACCTATTTAGCGTGGGCGATTTGTTTACAAAGTCATTGTCATGCTTCTCGGCGCACTTAACCATTTGTGGCGAGTTGTTCCTGATTAGTATACCAAGTCCCGTAGCAGGCTTCGTTAATGACGCCACTGGTGCCATTCTTGTGTAGCATTGCAAAATATATCTGATTTTGAGTTGAAAGCTAATTAAAGACTTATTCATTTTTTTTTTAAGTTTGAATTTTCTTGTTAATCATTATTAAAGGTATTTTATCACTGTATTTCATAGTAGTTGACACTTCAGAAACTTATGACGTAATAATATTGTATCCAATATGCATTTCCCTCGCCTTTTGCTATTGTGGCGCAGTGCCGAGTGCTTTGCGAATACTTGCTTGCCTGGGGTTCAAATCATTCCGCCCTTATTTCATTCGAGTTGGTATAGTTTGCATGTTGTTGTTATTCATGACTTATACTGATAGTCAGTCATGCATCACGGATGCTTCAAGGATTGTTTCACGGATCAGTTGTATCGGAAACGTCACAGAGCCTCCAAAAATGCCACACTCGATGTAAACAATGGTAGGGAAGGACGAATTTGTCAATGACCTTCATGAAGTACACAAGGTACTTGTTCTGTATTTTTTCCAAACTTACAACTTTGAATTTGGGAATATTTGTATTGAATTCTTAAATTTAAATAAAATAATTTTAAAACCATAGCGGTAGCCTACGAAATTGTTGCCAACAAAATCAAAAGTTCATTATTTCCTTTTAAAATTGAGGCCCGGCCCATGGCCCAGCCCATGACGAACTCTGCTACATAGGTATCAATAACTTTATGAACTAAGCCCAAAAAGTTATAGATTTCATGGCAAATAATCGCATTCAATAAAAAACTTAATACATTTGTGTAGCAAAATAGCATATCTGAGGTACCTTTTTGGCGTCAGCAAGATACAAATATAAGTTTGTTGAAGTTGGATAATTTCCAAAGATTGGAGACCAAATCCCAAGATCCCAAGATTGAAGCACATTTCCCAAGATATTGGGAAATTTCCCAAGCTGCGGTAACACTGCATTAAACAAAGCACAAATATTGGAAAACAGAGGAGATCCAAACAAATGTCAGTGCGACAACAAAGGCAAGCTACATGCACAGATTTTGGCATAGCTGCGCCATATTTGTCTCTTTTATTATTACTAAAGTGATGCCGTTTGGTTTTCGCCTAATTTGTTTGCCTTGTGGGAAATATCAGGGTAATAGAACAACGTGTAGAACAGTAAGAAATGTAACGCCCAAATCAATTAGACAAGATATAATTTTTCTGGGAATTGTTTTGTCTATTATAAATTAAAGGTATTGTTTGCTATCAATAACTTGTATTTCCATAGATTAAATCTTTATTTATTGAATTCAACTCCAGCAAATACACGAAGTAGTAGTCGAAGTAGTGTATATTTCAGTACCTGTAGTAGAATTTGGAAGCGGTCATTATTAATACCCTACGAAGTAACAGTCGAAGTAGTGTATATTTCAGTACCAGTAGTAGTATTTGGAAGCGGTCAGCTGTCGTTCCGACATTTTTTAACCCCCAAGCCCATTTAAACCCCTTACGCCCAGAATATCGAAAAATGGTAAACAAAGACGTTGTAGCCTAGGCTTGTAGCTATCTGGTTCCGAAGTAGGATTTCAAATATATACCATAGGTTATGAGCCAGCCTCGTCTGAAAATCATCGATTTAACATGGGAACCCTATGGTGTAGAAGGTTTATACCGCCCAAACGCCCGAATGCTGCCGACCGTTACTAAGGGGGGGGGGGGGGGGGTGGCTGGGAAATATGTTAGATGTATTTTACATCCCTGACCTCAGCTTTAATCAGGGGCGCAGCCAGGATTTTGCGACGGGGGTGGCTAACCGAAGTGGGTCCCTTAGCATTGTCTGATGGGCCCCCTAAAACAAATTATGGACTTAAAGGAAATAGTTCACCTTCGGATTTTTTTTTTCAGAACGCGATTTTATTATATTTTTAATACAGTTTCTTTTTTTCTTTTTAAAAATGATCCTACATCGCGCCAATTCAGGACAGAAGGTTGTAAATTATTTATTTTATGGTGTGCGTTATTGGTCTGCGCATGCTCCATGGCAGTGCTGGCACTTTCAGACGGTACGGTACATCATATATGCGCCGTATTCCTTCGCCAAAAAGTTAAATATCTTCGGCTGGAGAGTCTTTTCAGCCAAGAAAAGTTCCAGATAAGGATTTCTCAACACGGGCTACAAAACTGCTATTTCAGTTCAAAATCCATGTTGAAGGTGAACTATTTCCTTTAAGATGCTCGCTTTCTGAGGCTAAATTGGGTTTTATCAGGCCTGAAATGGGCCCTTTCTGAGTCCACGACGGGCCCCTTTCAGATCCGAGATGGGCCCCTCTGAGCCGCGACGGGGGGCAGTGACGGATCCAAGGGGGGGGGGGGGGGTTCACGGGGTCATGACCTTCTCCTCCCCTTGGATCATGGGAGCACCACCGCGTCGTGCGGGCACCACCGTGCCGGGGCACCAGGGGCACCACCAAAATAAAGCCAAAAAATCCGCGCCGCTACGCGGCGCAAATCATTCAGTGTTCTTTGAACCAAGGGCACCACCGCGTCATGGGGGCACCACCGGGCCGTGGGGGCACCACCGCGCTGGGGCACCAGGGGCACCACCGCGGCGCCGGTGTACCAGGGGCACCACCGCGCCGGTGAACTAAGGGCACCACCGCGCCGGTGTGCCAAGGGCACCATCGTGACGGTAGGCGGCACTGTGGGGCGAGAGGAAACTCCGAAACACCGGGGCATTGTGACTCTTTAAATCTAGGAGGGAAAACAATGATCTGGTGCCGCGATTAAATCACAAGCATTGGTCGCTGGAAGAAGAAAAAATCGCGAAGTGATGCTAAATTAAAATGGCTAAATTATGCAAAAAAATGTATCATTATGCCTCCCGTCCCTTGGACTATGAAGGGGCACCAACGTGCCTTTATACCAGAGGCAACAACGTATCGGACTCGAGGGGCCCTGAGGGCCCTCAATTGGGCTGATACATATAGATAATAGAACCTTTCGTTTTTTTAGTGCCTAGTTATCTAGACAAACACAAAATAAAGCAAAAAAAATCGCGCCGCCAATCAGTGTTCTTTCCAGTACAAAAGGGTATATATAGACTGTCCATACTGGTGGCCGCAGGGGGGCGGGGGGGGGGGGGGGGATATGGGTGCCATGGCCCCACATTTGGCCTTAAATGGAAGGGGCAATTTGTCTTTTGACACCATCTTTTGCTCCAGACATATTTCCTCGTTTTGACTCTGCATGCTGGTTCCAATAGCAAAACTTAGTTCTCCAACCCGCTAAAAACCTCAATAATAGTTTATCGCATGCATAAGATTTACTGCTCGTAAAAAACGGCTCCCAACCCCGCCTCCTGGTCTCGAAACACGAATTCCCTCTTGGTCAATTCTTCATCGGCCGTCTGGGGCCGCTCTTGACTGTACAAATAATATATTTTAGCACCATCCGCGGCACTTTAAATGATAGGAAGGGTAAGACTGATATTGCAAATACCTATAGCCAACGTTGTCAATACAAAAAAAAATGCTGAAATAGGGGCACCATCAAAATATAGTGGACCAAATCCGTTGAGTTTTCAGATTTGGTTATAGGTAGGGGCACCACTGCAATTGATGACCCCCCCTGTAATATTTTCTGGATCCGCCCCTGACTTGCTTGCTTTAGCCTCCGTACTATTTACCACTCCCCCTCTCAACAACTGTCGCTGACGGCGCTCTCATGTGGGAGTATGGCGCCCTTTTTGCGAAATTTGTAGCGAAATTCGAAACACGAAACCAAACTAGAAACCTAGATCTCCACCGCCGGTTGAACCTGAGCAGAGACGTAGCCAGGGGGGAGGTCACGGGGCCATGCGCCCCCTCCCTCACCCCTCACCGCCCCACCCCCACCCCCACTCTCTGAGCAAACAAATGTATACTAGATAAAATGCGACCTGGTGACGACTCGAGCCCCCCCTCCCCTCCCCATGGCTGAGGAGCAAAATTTGGTTCTACTACTGACGCCTCTCCCCCCCCCCTGAGACAAATTCTGGATACGTGCCTGAACCTGAGGAGCCCCCAACTGATTTTGCGAAACTACACCCCTGATTGTACCTTTCACATTCGGGGCGCCTACAAATAGCTTGGATGAATGCCCAATGTCCATGATGTCCACTGCTCCACAGAAACGTTTTCAGCGTCGGTCACTGATTTTTACGCGATTTGGTCCTAAGGACTAAGGTAAAAACGAACCTCCTGCTTAACAAAAAATCGGGTCCATTTTGACCTTAATGGTCTCCTTCAAGATTAAATTCAAGGTCAAACGACGGGGAACGCTGTAGCGCCCAAAGTTACCGTCCGATCGCGACAAATTGGACTCAAACGATTCCTTCTGCCAGTTCCAAGATGACAACAATGTTCAGAGTTGTGCCTCGTGACCTTCAAGGTCAAACTCCGTGACCTTTAATGTCAAATTCAGGGTCAAAGGACGGGATGTTTTCCCCATCCTTTCCATTTCCAGAATAACAAGCATTCTTAGAGTTGTACCCCGTGACCTTCAAGTTAGCGCCCAAAGTTGGGTGCTACAACGTTATCCGTCTTTCGACCTTGAAAGTCACGGGTAACAAATTTACTCTAAGAATACTTGTCATCCTGTAAATGGGCACGGGGCATCATTTGAGACCATTTGTGTTGCAATCAGACGCAAACTTTGGGCGCTACAGCGTCCCC
>JAXIVJ010007493.1:7500-60565 GCA_036785665.1 Chirona hameri | reverse complement strand
CGCCCATTAAGATGACCGAGTCGGAAATCTGCCCCGGGGTGTGTAGGAAAATAAACAAGAGCCGCTACCGGAAGCCCGGCGGGCAAGACGGCATATCGCTGGCCTCCGAGTACCACACTGCTAATGAGGGTGAAAACTCAGAGCACCCCCGCCCTCTGCTCCGAGCCAGGGAGAAGCGGAGTCGCGAGATCAACACCATCCAGAAAACCAGAGTCATGTCGACCTCTGCGGGGAGGGGCCTCAGACGGACATCCGCCGAATTTGAGGGAGGGGCAGCTGCCCTTCCAACCGCCAGCTGGGCCCTTTTCGGCGAGCCTGGCGGGCGGACGAGCTGAATGTTCTCCCAGACTGTCTCTGGGTGCGATGAAGCAGCGCAAGTTCAACTCTGTGGCAGTCTGCCAAGTGCCATGTCCATCAGAAGGAAACGCGCGAGGTTCCTGATCGGGATATGGCGCGCGAATATGAGTCCCTGAACGGTGCTCGTCGTTCCACTTTCGGGACGTTTTGATGTCATCTGAGATCAGGCACGTAGCCAAGAGAGGGGGAGGGTGCGCCCCCCCCCCCTGGAGGCCAGGAGGGCACTTTTCGGCGCACGCAGCGCGCCGAAAAGGGCCGACGAGACCGCGCGAAGCGCGGTATCATTTGCTCTTTACCACGCGAAGCTTGTCTTTAGAGAGTTTAGAGCACTTCCGAGGCCCTTTAGGACCACCAGGGCCCTCTCTGAAAGACCAGAGGACCCATTGTACGTTCAAAAGAGCCCTGTGCATGTCAGAAGGGCCCCTGAGCGGGTCAGATGGCCTCCTGAACTCGTCGAATGGGCCCCCTAGCCAGCACAGAGGGGCCTCTGGGCAGGTCAAGAGGCCTCTGAGCATGTCGGCAGGGCGACAAAGCAGCCAGCGCAGTCCATTGCCAGGTCATAAGGGCCCCTGAGCAGGTTGGAGTGCCCCTGGACAGACCAGAGGGACCCTGGGAAGTTAAAAGGGCCCCTGTGCAGGTCAGAGGGTCCCCTGGCCAGACCGAAAGAGTCCCTAGGTGGGTCAGAAGGGCCCCTGAACATGCCGAATGGGCCCCTAGTCAGCTCGGAGGGGCGCCAGGACAGGTCGGAGGGCCCTCGGAGCATGTCGCAAGGTGACAAAGCAGCTAGCGCAGTCCCTTGCCATGTCGGAAGAGCCCCTTAGAAGGCTTGAGGGCCCCTGGAGAGACCAGAGGTCACCTGCAAAGTTAAAAGGGACCCTATGCAGATCGGAAGGACCCCTGACCAGACTGAAAGGACCCCTGGGCGGGTAAGAAGAGCCCCTGAACATGCCGAATAGGCCCTAGCCAGGACGGAGGGGCCCCAGGGCAGGTCGGAGGGCCCCTTGAGCATGTCGGCAGGGCGACAAAGCAGTCAGCGCAGTCAGACCAGAAGAGTCGCTGGGCAGATCGGAGGCGCTCCGGGGCAAGTCAGAGGGGCCCCTGGCTAGACCGAAACGGTCCCCGGGCCGGTCGGGAGGGCCCTTCAACATGCCGGATGAGTTCCTAGCCAGACTGGAGGGGCCCCTGGGCAGGTCGGAAGGGCCCCTGAGCAGAACTGGCTGCTTTGGCAGGGTGACAAAGCAGCCAGTTCAGTCCCTGGCCAGGTCGGAAGGACCTCTAAACAGGCCGAATGGGCCCCTTGACACACAAAAAAGGCTTCTTGGAAGGTCAGAGGAGTCCCTGGTCAGCCCGGAAGGGCCTAAAGCACGTAGAGATCCCAAATGAAGATTAAATACAAAGAGGACTTACTCCATTTTGTATTATTAAAATCAGATCTCTCGGGTATATTGTAACACCCTTGGTCAGGGTGTTACAATATACCCGAAAGTCCCGATTTTCTTTTTTCTTTTAGAGTAAGCCCTCTTTTATTTAATATATATCACCCACTCCGCATCATGTCTTTTCGCGGATCCCAGATGAGTCCCTGAACAGGTCGGAAGGGCGTTGAAAAGGTCGGAGGGGCCCCTAGACGATCTGAAGGGACCCTGAGCCTTTCAACAGTAAGAATGCAGTTGTCCAGGGAATATAACTCTTTTTTTTGCGCCGCTCCGCGGCGCAATTTAACTACAAATTAAATTATATGCGGGTTAGAAGAAAAAAATCGGGCCGTTTATCGGCGCATGTTATGTGTTATGTTGCTACTTTCCTATGTAATTGGGCGAAATAGTTCACTTTAACACTTTTTTACCGCACTTCTAAACGGACAATATAATTTTTAGAGGTCTGCACCATACGCAATGCGACACGTTGATGGGAATGCATATCCAGGGCATAAGACTCCAAATTGTACTGCCGCTCCGCGTCGCAATTTGTTGAAGAATTCCAGGTCTTGAGCTTAACAAAAATATTCCAAGTTGGTATATATAGCTGACTCCAAATTGGTGTCGCTGGTTCCAAAGTTGATATGGCAGTTTGCTAGCTCCAGCTCCTAAAAGTTGGTATGCCCCATGCTATTGTCATACTGCATTTTCCATCCTTGTAACGTGTCTTTTCATCCGTTTTGTTTGGCCCTTTCAACGCTTGGGAAGGGGCCCTTTCAACGCTCGGGAAGGATGCCCTTTTGAGGCGCCGCCCCCCCCCCCCCTGGACGAAATCGTGGTTATGTGCCTGTCTGAGATGATAGCACCGAAAGAAAGTGTGATGACTAGTAAATTCCTTCTGGTAACTAGTGAACTATAGTAGACAATAAACATCCTTCGTACATGTCGCAATAAATTACGAAGTTATAGTTGATAACTTAGTCACATTGAGTAAAAACTTGAGCTGTGTGACGCCACAATGCCACTTGAAAATAAAGGCTCTATTTAAAGTGTTCAAATTTGATCATAAATACATGGTAATCCGTGCGGGAACGATGAAGACGGAAATGATATTAAATATATATTACATAATATTGCAGTCTTGGTGGGCCCTTTTGGCCAAGGGCCCTTTTTCTGAAAAAGCAGCCCCCCAACCGAATATATGTGGCGCCGGCCCTGGCACGTACCTACTAATTATCTACATAGTGCCTACTTACTACATACGCAACATAGAGACCACAAATGTTGATGTCAGTCCCTGCATCTTGTGTTTCAAGGTCTGAGGCTCGTTTAAATTAGAGATCCACCGAGATCCCAGATAACCAGGAAGCTGAGAGACTCTCAATGGCCCAATATATACATGATCTAGGATGAGATCTAGAAAGATCCGATATCTGCATTTATTTTACGCCGAGGGATCCACAAAGATCCCAGATCCTGATATATTGTATACCGTGGGATCTACACAGATCCCAGATACTGATATATTTTGAGACGAGGGATCCACAATGATCACAGATCCTGAAGTATTTTACGCCGAGGGATCCAGGAGGATCCCACATCTTCATGCATTTTACGCAGAGGGACCCACTGGGATCCAATATCTTCATGCATTTTATGCCGAGGGGTCCATTGGGATCCTAGATTCAACTTCGGGATCCAGGCACAAGTCTGCTTATAATCTAGCATTGCCCCGCCCCCGGCTCAGTGGCGTACCCAGGATTTACTCCAGGAGGGGGCAATTTTGCTCAGGGGGCATAAGGTACCCCCACCAAAAAAACTCACCTGATTTGGGCCACTATATTTTTAAAAGGGCATATTTTCACCATTTTTCTCTTTAAAAAAAAATAATTTATTTTTTGGACCAAAGGGGGTACGTACAGACCTTCAGGGGGGGCAATTTCCCCATTTCCCCCCCTCCCTTTGTGTACGCCTATGCCCCGGCTACAATCTTCCGCACAGGGCACCTTTACATTAGCATTTACCAAACAAAAAACACCAAGGCGTGTGTATCAACATTGTCGTTGGCAGAGATGTAGGAACGTCACGAAAAGTGGGAAGGGGGGCAGTGAAACTTTGATCTCGTCTTGGGAGAAATCCAACCCCCTATGGAATATTTATTTACCGATTTGGGCTCTTCTCGTGTTGGCGAACCTTTTTCCATTTTTTTCTTCATTCTCACCAAGCAAAATAAAGATTTGAGAGATAAAAATGGCAAAAAAGTGAGGGGCATGCCCCCCCCCCCTGTTCCTACGCCTGGCTCAGCACCGGGCGGTTTCCCTCTCCCCTCCCCGCCCCATCGCCCGCGGCCCTCTCGCCAGGCGTTGTGTGGGTAGGCGGCCGCGGAGGATACCGCACGGCGCACACCCGACATCTCGCCGCAGACCTATCTGCACCTGTGTGACACACGACACTCATCCTGTGTGACACACGACACCTCCTGTGTGACACCTCTTCCGACACCTCACACCTCCTGTGTGACACACGACACTCAACCGGTCGGCGGTGCAGGACCTCTGAGACACGAGACCTCTGAGACACGAGCAGTCGGCCGGCGGCCGCGCGGCGCGCTGCCGGCTGATGGAATTACATACCGCTGTGGCCGGCGCCGGGATCGTGAATAACTTGACATGCGAGACGACGGCAGTGGGAACCGCGCGCGGCCCACCGTCGCAGGATAGGTTAGGTGTCTAGCACGGGATCGATGTCTCCAAGCTGGCTTCCTGTCAACCGGCTATGGCGATGAGTGCAATGAAACAAATGCAAATAAAGGTGAAGTTTGTCCATGAGTAAAATATCTCGGTAACATTATGAAGTAGAATTAAGTGAAGAAAATATAAAAGCACGGTTGTTTTGGTTCTGTTGACCTACTTTAATAGGTGACGATCTGATACGATCTAATAATGATACGATCTCTAACGATACGATTGTAGAGGGCTTTGTTTTTTTTTGTTTCTCTGGTGGTGGTTTCATTAAAAAAACTAGCGGAAAACCAATATATGAGTATAGAGTCAGCTAGTCGTCAAGTTCAAGTCACCTTGGTAAGTGCTCGTCACTCTAATCTTCAATCGTGGAATAAAATCAACTGCACTTATTGGAAGCGGTGGTAAGTTTTTATACTTTCCATAGTTCTGAAATTGATTCCATGGAAGTTTAGTTTTCCTTTTTTGGTGTTTTCCTCAGGGGCGGCGGATTCGGAGGGGCAGCGGGGACAACAACTATCTTTCCCCCCCATCTTCCGTAGTCGAAAATGACATATCCTTTACCATATATGGTAAAAATGATGAGCATTGCAAAAGTTTACAAAAAATATACTTCATATGGCAGTAAAATATGGTAGGTTGTCCTTGAGGCAAAAGTGACGCAAATCAATATTTGGCTACTGAAAACGAGTCTTATTTTCTGGTAGCTATTACATTGCAATTGTATGTTACACTAACTTAATTTCCGGGCTCTGGCAACCCTGATAGATCGCCACTCTAAATCAAGATATATCTTCATCACCTTTAAAGGAAATAGTTCACCTGCAACATTAGTTTTAAACTGAGATAGCAATTATGTAGCCCGTGTTGGGAAACCCCTATCTGCAAGTTTTCTTGACTGAAAAGACTCTCCAGCCGATTTTTTTTTTTGGCGAATGAATGCGGTGCTGGCGAAAGAATGTGGTGCTGAATCTAGCCCGGGCAGAGGCTATACCATCAGCCAATCAGCTTGCAGCTGGTGCTAGCAAGCGAACCGCCGGCCGCCGGTTGGCACATCTCTAATGCGAGTCTATCCTTCGCGACTACTTTCGAATCTGATTGGCTGAACCATGTTTTTTAATTCGCGTGACGTCAGGACTCTGACTCAGAGAGTATGCATATAGTTTTGATAAACAATAATAATTTACGGCCTTCTGTCCTGAATCGGCGCGATATAAGGCCATTTTTGACAGTATAAAAATACATTGTATTAAAAAATATAATCAAATCGTGTTTGGGAAAATTTTCCAAGGTGAACTATTTCCTTTAATTTTCCTTCAAATCCTTCAACCTATGTGTTTAAAATACTATAGACTATACGTGAACTGAATCAGGGACTCCGTCCACGGGGGCCATTCCGTCAAGCTTTAACATTACGTCTATGGGCGTTGCATGGAAATAATATATTTTTAAGTATATCTGACTGCACCCCCCCTTGGCAGGTGAATAGGTATTGTGGCCCCTCCCTGAGCAAAATCCTGGCTACGTGCCCGAACTGAATGGATCGAAGTCTTGCCCCTCCCCCATGTCAAAATCAAATCCGGCGCCACTGGTTTTCCTTCTATGTCCAGTCCAGTGGCGTATGCAAGATTCACTCCAGGAGGGGGCAATATTTGCTCAGTGGGGCATAAAGTACCCCCACCAAAAAAAAACTCATCGGATTTGGCCCACTATATTTTCAAAAGGACATATTTTCACAATTTTTTCCTTAACAAAATACAAAAATCGTTTTTTTTTTTCGGCCAAAGGGGGCACGTACAGACCTTCGGGGGGGGGGGGCAATTCCCCTGTTTGCACCCCCTACCCTTGTGTACGCCTCAACTCCAGTACAGCAATGGCCAATGGCTAATGGCTCTGCTCAACAACAGACCAGCGTTGACCTCCCTCTGTCTGCAGCGCAATCTGGGTCAAGGTCAAGGCCAAGGTCGTCTGAGCGGCGGCCGGTCAGCGGCGGCTGTTGGCCGAGTCTATTGTTTGATATCCATTGCTGGCAGACAGAATAGCCGTCCAGCTGGGCTCGTCCCACGCTTCTCGCGTCCCGCAGTATTCAGGCGCTGATCTGCCGAGAGAATGTCTGCCTTCGGAGGAGAGAATGGTTGTCTTCAGATGAAGGAATGTCTTCAGAGGAAAGATTGTCTTCAGGGGAGAAAATGTCTGTCTTCAGATGAGAGAATGCCTGTCTTCGGAACAGAGAATGTTCGTCTTCAGAGGAGAGAATGTCTGTCTTTAGAGCAGGGCATGTCTGTCTTCATAGGAGATAATAGATACAATGTCTATCTTCAGAGGAAAGATAATATGTTGTCTTCAGAGGAGAGAATGTCTGTCTTTAGAGCAGGGAATGTCTGTCTTCATAGGAGATAATAGATATAATGTCTATCTTCAGAGGAAAGATAATGTTGTCTTCAGAGGAGAGAGAATGTATGTCTACAGAGGAGAGAGCAGGGAATGTCTGTCTGAGTGAGGCAGCACCAGCGGCATGGAACGATACCGTGACGGAGGAGAATAAAAAAAAAACGCCAACGAATGGGAACAAAATGACTGAATGCTTATGGTACGAAAACAAAAGAGGAAAGCAAGAATATCACGGCATATGAGTGGGTTTGGTAAATGATGGTGGTGGAAACTGGGACGCAGGGGCGCAGCCAGACCTTAGGCAAGGGGGGGGGGGCACGGCATCCCCAGGGGCCCCATCGGCCAAAGCCCCCCCAAAAAAAAGAAAAAAAGAAGAAGAAGTGAAATGACATCTCCTCGGATTTAGGCCTCTATATTTTTCAGGGGCCCTAAATGATCGAGAGAAAAAAACATCGGACAGGCCCATGTTGAACAGACCACATGCGTAGATTGACTGATAAGTACGTAGTCTGATACAAAATAATTTGCGGCAACTGACTCCCTTTGGCACCATGCAGGGGTGCAGTTTCCTATTTAGTTGAGGGGGCTTCAGCCCCCCCCTAACTTGGACGAGACAATGGGTCAAATCCGGGGAGAAATCTGTATTTTTGTGGATTTTGATGGTACTTTAAGCGATTTTTCCCAGCTCAACCCCCCTAACTTGTTTGGAGAAGCTACGCCCCTGGCACCATGTGAAGTATTAACACGCGCACAGACGTGGGGGGAGGGGGGGGCGGATATCTACCCAGCTGAGGTATTCGTAAATATTGGGAACACGGCGGAGTACAGCGCCGCCAAACTTAGCATAGCTATTCGTGCATCAATTATCCACATTGTGTGTATTTTTTGTATCTCGAGTCATCTCAGGTCAGGTCAACAGGTCACGTTAAGTGACCCCACCTCTAAGCAAGTTTTTGATAGTTTGTGGTCGTGCCAAAGCCACAGTGTTTGACCGAGCGGTTTCAAACGCACAGGACTTAATTAGGCCATAAGTACCTATAATTTGTTTATCTCGAATTTTTAATATCGGTGACCTAAGGTCAGATCGATTTCGTGACCTCATCATTATAAGTAAATGGATACAAATGAAAACACGTATAAATCCACAGAAAATTTTAAATTTCACCAATTTTCACCGGATACACCATTATTGTGCCATATGCAAAGACCCAAGTCACATATTTGTTCTGTGACCTCTTCGAGGTCAACTCAGGTGACCCCGAGGTCACGCGTGGTTTTTATTCAATAACTATTTGTCAAATCAAGGTAGAGTAATGGAGTTCTCAACATTGTGTTTGGCTCGTCGAGACGCGTTGATTGATGTAAAATTTGAACTTGACCTGACCTTGACCTGATCACAGGTCAAGTATTTTTGTTTGGATATTACCCAATTAGGTCATGGTCATACGATATACTATTCGATGCGTCTCGACGGAGAAACACAATGGTGAAAACTGTAGTTATCACTTTATCATGCGTATCTCAAAAGTTATTCCCTAAAAACAATTTCGCGATTTTGAGAATGTTTCAAGTTTGATGGCCTCCCTGAGCTAACTATTGAGCTGAGATGAAATCTGATGAAGCTCGAGTGACAGAAAATTCAATTATCTTTCGGCCGTTTTTTTCGCGCTCTTTTTGTTTTCGAGATATAGACGGACATTTTACGGCCGAAATTACGGCCGAAATTGAGATAATTACTACGGCCGAAATTTACCTTTGTCGACCTCTGGTGATCTCAATAATGACCTCAGTACTTTCATCAGACCTTGTTTCGAGCTATCTAACGTTTTTTATGTTTGTCGCTATGTTGCATGGTTTTTTAAATCTTAGAGGGGCGGGATCCGCCTCCCCTGTCGGTTCGAAGTTGGCGCGGACCCCGTCGGTGCGCGGGTTAATAATTTTAGTTGCACGCACAAGGCTTCTTGAAAATCCCAGCAGCAACACAATGAAGAAGAGGCAACGCGAAACGTCGGGTGCTCAACATTTTACGTTGCCCCGATTGCTCACGTTTGTGACAAATTACATTGCAAACACATAAATTCGAGGTAATTCACTGATGTATAGACTATGGAATGTGGAGGCGCTTTACGCGAAACGATCCAAGGGTTTGCAAGGTGTTTGCGATCCCAGTTTGCAAATACAACTTCGGAAAACAGCAACGTATAAAACTTCAGTCGAAAATTTTGAGCGTTCACGGGCTTATCAAGTAGTTTGTCTTAGTTTATGGCCACTGGCATATCCAGCAGGGGGAGGGGGGGGGGGGGGGAGCAAAAAGGTAATGCCCCAAACCGCCCGAAATCGGTCAAAAATGTGCACATCTTCTGATTTTAACAGAATAATTAAGCAACTTAAAGGGAATAGTTCACCTTTAACATGGAGTTTTGGACTGAGATAGCAGATTTGTAGAGCAGATCTAAAAATGGGTTGTGGTGAAAGAATTACCCCCCTACGTTAAGTAATTTCGACACAGGACTAGTGGACCCGGTTTCATTTCCGCTGTTCCGGGCCACGATCAGGAATTTCGCTCGCCGCTCGCCGCCACCGGCTCGCCGCCGGAGGCAGGTACACTCTCTAGCACGTAGTCTCTGGTCACGACGCCTCGTTAATAACTGCTCAGCCGCCCGGGCGGCGCGGCGGCCCCTTGTCAGAGACTGTACTTGGCGTCAGGTGGAGCGGGAGAGCCGTAACGCCAGCTGCTATCGTACGATTTCTCGTGAAATAGAAAGAGAAACTACTTCTTTCTCCACATATATCCATCAGTTGTCCAAACCAAAGTCATATTCGTAGTTTTGAGCTCAAGATGCACCGTATGGTTGAACTTCAAGGCAACTTTCAAGGTGACCTATTCCCTTTAACCAAGAGAATGTTCACTATCAAAATTCCATACGAAACCATTTCGGTCATCTTTGGCTCAGGTCAAAATTTAGGTCATCAAAAGTCATTAAAGGTCAAATTTGGCATTGTTTAGAGTCTGCCCAACAGCCCCCCAAACATCTGGAAAACTATAATAGCTAGGAACAAACGAGAACAAAATCGAAAAGGTCATGCAAAATGAAATCGCTAACGTGCCCTCGTTTTTTTATTTTGTGATCAGGTCGATAGTTTAGGCTCTAGAGGTCAGCAAAGCCAAAGATCACACTGACTGTACATTATCAATAACCTTTTCGTTAATCAATTTAAAAACCTAATAAGGATAGGACAATTAGTTTACCGTCACATTGTTTGTCTCGCCAAGGCCCGTTCAACCATACCCGGCGTGACCGGGTTAGGTCAAATCCAAAATCTGACCCCAGGTCAGGGTCATATTGTGACCAAGGTAGGTCCTTGTGGATATTAGGAAACGCGTTTTCACACGACAGAATGGTGTCAGTCGCACGTCTCTACCTTTATTCTGTCAGAAGTTATTAGTGCTCCTGGACTCACATGATCTCAGCTCACCTGGACCTCAGCCAAGGAACACAAATTGTACCCGAGTCAATCTACTATATAAAAAGCATATTCAAACCGTTCCAACACCATAAACTCGAACACCCTTGGTGATGGACCCAAAACCCATACATTCTCTGAATCAGCATGATGGCAGGCATGCAGTGTACCACTACCATTCAGATCGGACCTCTATATTTTTCAAGGAAATTGTGAAATCGTGGAATTGGTATTGATTGCAATGATATTTGTATTTAGTGGGCCCGAATTTCTTCATGTTGCGCTTTTGTGACATTCATTCTGCAGCCATACGAAAACAACACGCTAGCGGCCTAGGGTTGTGTGTTCAGTGTTGAATCGTAGGTACTCACCTTGGTTGAATATTATTAATCCTGGCGATCCTAGCCCAAATTGTGTGTGACTGACGTGGATTTTTTTCAAGTAAATTGTGAAAGCGTGGAATTAGTTAAGAACAAGGGCTGTGTTCAGTGATGTTCAGTGTTAGTTTTCAAGGTTGTGTGTTCAGTGTTGAATCAAGGTGTCCTGGGTAATGTCTAGGGTTGTGTGCCAGTATTATTTGGTTGTGTGTTATTCTAATAGCATGAAAAGTCCAATCTGTCAGTTTACCCTACCTTACGGCTACGCGCCCTAAGCCAGCAACAACAACACTGTTTGCGAGAAACAAATGTCATAATCGTTTTCGGCAGCAATTACTTCATATTTTGCACCACAAGCGGCGTACATTTGGCAGCTTTTGGGAAGGTGGGACAGTCCCTTTAAGGTCGGTTATTGTCAAACGATAGTTTAGGGCACTTGCCATTCACTCGCAATGTTAAAACTCGCGCAGGGAATTCAATCAGTGGGTAGAGGCTATGGTGAAAGGGTGGAGCTATGCTCTGACGTCAGAGGTTAGCTTCGCCCCCTGGCTGACCTTGAACCGGCGCTGCCCGATCAGTGACCGGTCGGTTGCGAGTGGTGGGCGGAGTCAAGGGCGGGACTACAGAGCGACCGGACGTTAGCCTCTATCCGAGCTCGTATTGTGTTTAACATTACGAGTGAATGGAAAGCACCCTATATTTCCGTTTGACACTAACCAACTCTTATAATACAAATTAGCGCAGGGCCTGAAACGTCCATTGCGAGCAATTTGTTCATACCAGTTGATGTATTCAAAAGTGATCGCCGAAGATTAGGGTCCCAAGCGGTCTGCCGTTCACAGTAGAAGGCGAGTATACGCTCTAAGGTCAGGCAGATGCCCCAGTGGCGATTAGGGATCAGTACAGGTTATTCAGGCGCTAGACAGGACCCCCAGTGGCGATCAGACACTCCAGAACTCGCTGGGAGCCAGAACCAGGTTAAGGCAGTAACCATTTCTCCCCCCAGACGAGGCAAGGCCCGAAGGCCCCCAGTGTCTATCAGGGATTGCCCTGACCAGGTGCTTACCGAGGGCGCCTCAAGTCGACCAACCTAGGGCCCCTCAGGACGACCTAGGGCCCTCTTAAGGCGGACGAGGGCCTCCTTAGGCCAACCGGGCCCCTCAGGTCGACCGAGGCCCTCTTAAGCTTAGCAAGGCCGACTGAGGGCACATCAGGGCAACAAAGGCCCTCCTTAGGCCGACCGGGGCCCTTGAGGCCGACCGGACCCCCACAGACCGGTCGAGGGCTCCTCAAGCCAACCAATGGCCCCTCAGACCGACCGAGGGCCCCCTTAGGCCGAACAGGCCCCCACAGGCCTACCAAGGCCCCAGGCCGACAAACCTAGGGCTCCTCAGGACGACCTAGGGCTCCCTTAGGCCGGCCGAAGGTTCCTTTAGGCCGACCGGGGGTTCCTCAGGCCGACCGGGACCCTCTTAAGCCTAGCAAGGGCCCCCACAGGCCGACCAAGGCCGACCGATGGCACCTCCGGGCCGTCTGAGGGTTCCCTCAGGCCGACTAAGGGCCCATAGGCCAACCAAGGGTCTCGCAGGCCGACCGAGGACCCCTCAGGCTAACCAAGAGCCTTAAGCCGACCGTAGCCCCTTAAGCCTAACAAGGGCCCCCTTAGGGCGACCAAGGACACTCCCAGGCCGACCGAGGGATCCCTCAGGACGACTGAGGGCCCTAA
The DNA here is from genome assembly GCA_036785665.1 of Chirona hameri. Taxonomy (NCBI): domain Eukaryota; kingdom Metazoa; phylum Arthropoda; class Thecostraca; order Balanomorpha; family Balanidae; genus Chirona; species Chirona hameri. Next base: position 48,090 of record JAXIVJ010007493.1, on the reverse strand, counting down.
GTCCGAACAAGGACTCTCTTAAGCCTGGTAAGTTTTTGGCCCTTCGGCCGCTCCGCCGCTTCCATATGGGCTGATGGGCCAGGGGCCCTCCGATCCCCTCGGCCCAATGGGGGGGGGGGGGGGTACGTGCCCCCTGTGCCCCCCTGGCTGCGCCCCTGCTGAGAAGGAAGATAGGCTGTGGCCTGTGTGCATGTGAAAATAATATTCCGAATGGGTGATTACTTGTTTGATATTATACAATATACATATACTCCATCATAACCATTCTCTGCAACAGCACTGAAAGCAAAAGTCGGTCACCAATGGCATTGCAAACATTACCGGGCGGACTCCAACTAGACTCGCCGGACGGGACTCCCTGAACGGGATTCCCCAGACGAGAATGGCCATTTAAATTATCTGACGGATTCCCCCTGGGCCTAATCTTACCAAATGTCGTGAATGTGTAAGTACGGCATGCCGTGAATGGAGTGCTCAGAATGCGGCACTTAGGGAACCACGGAGTTTGGTTTGTTCAAGCTCATTGTCGAAATAGCTCAGTCGGGAGAACGCTAGACTGAAGAGCGGGATGTCCCCGGTTCGATCCCGGATTTCACAAGTTTTGCAGGCCGGCGCACCAATATGCCGTACTACGGCATTCGTAAGGTTGGGTGCGATCACGGCACTTGGTAAAATTGGGTTCTGGACGCCATTGTCGGCAGAGCCTTCCTGACAGCTCGGGTGGAACAAAATGGCAAAGACGTGCGCAGACAATCCCTCCTTCTGATTTGCAGACTCCTAGTTGACAGACCGACCAGTGGTTCAGACCAGACCAGACCAGACCAGACCAGACCAGACCAGACCAGATCAGACCAGACCAGACCGAACCAAACCAGTCATCTTATCGATTGTGCAGTGACCAACTCTGTGTGTCAGCTATGCTGACGAAGTACGGGCGGATTGGCGCTGGCTGGTTCGGCGCCGGTGAGGTGTGTGCTGTGCCGACGCCGCTGCCATCATCAGAGGGCACTGACGGCGAGTGACGTCATCATTTCTAGCAGCTGGCGGCGAATAAAGTTACTGTTTGCAGCAGCTGCGGCTGAGTGACGTCACTATTAGTAACTGCTGACGATAAGTGACGTCATCATTAGTCACTGGCGGATCCAGCCTCTCAATATGGGGGGGGGGCTAATTTCACTGGGGCCTTCCGGGCCCCAGGGGCCTCCATATGACCTAAACGGTACCCCCATTTTTCCCTTTGCGGACTTGGGTTATTTTTTCCCGCTATGCTATTCTTACGTGTAAGGACGTGTCAATTAAGCGCAAAAATAAAACTGATGGATATTTGCCTCCAAATATCTTTTTTTTTTGCTTTTTGCATGCTATTTTATATACAAATTAGTTATTCGCTTATACCTTTTGACTGAATACAGCTAGAACAGCATGGTAAACGTCATTTTGTTGTTATCATCACGACGTGTTGAATGCTGTGTGGCATGACTTCTTTCTGACATTTTACGACCTTGACTTAAGGTCAAGGTCACGGCGCAAGTTCACCGTTCTAAATTTGACCTACACGGCGATGTTATATAGCTTTGAACTTGTCTTGAAGATAGGAATTCATTGGCATTAAAATAATTGCGCGATCGTTGCTGATTATAAAGCAAACTGATACATTTTCGGGCTTTCTTTACACCGAGAAGGAAGTTATGAAGTTACTATTCGACATTTGAATTCAAATGAATTTAAAAGTTGCCATTGACGATCAGCCGATATTTAAGCACAATCGAATTAATCGCAACAAGACAAGTTTTAAGATATATAACATCGCCACATAGGCCACAATTGGAAACCTAACCTTGAACCTTGACATTAACCTTAGGTAAAGGTCACCAAATGTTAGAAAGAGGTCATACTGCATATCATTCAACGCGCTTGACTAAAATAACAAAATGGTGTCCATTTTACTTTTCTATCTTTATTCAGACACATGGTATTGCGGAATAACATCTGTCACAAAAAGAACATAAAATGTCAAAATTTAGCATATTTCAAGACAGATAACCATCAATTTTATTTTTCCTGTTTGAACGACACTTCTTAACACTTAACAAGAATAAAGTCGAAATAGAAAATATATTTGTCCGGTATCCAAAGAAGATTAAAAAAAAACTAACTTTGAAATGTAAGATCAAGATCATCAAATGTCAGCAAGAGGTCATGCTGCAGAGCATTCAACTCGTCTTAATGAGAACAGCAAAATGACGTTTACCGTACCATTCTAGTTTTATTCAGTCAAAAGTTATTAGCGAATAACATATTTTTAAAAAAAAATAGCATGTTTTACATGTTATTTTATATTAAAAAAAATATGTTATTCGCTAATAACTTTTGACTGAATAAAACTAGAATGGTACGGTAAACGTCATTTTGCTGTTCTCATCAAGACGAGTTGAATGCTCTGCAGCATGGCCTCTTGCTGAAACATTTTGAGATATTTGGAGGCAAATATCCCTCAGTTTTATTTTTGCACTTAATTTACACGTCCCTAAACGTAAGAAAAGCATAGCGAAACATTAGAAACACGTTTGAGAAAAGGTATCCAAAAAGTTGTACAATTTCGAAAACGTACTAAATTTGGCAATTTTCGAAAATGAAAAAATCAACATCACCATGTTATAAAACAGCTCATTACGATTCTAATGACATATAATACATCTCTATTGCTTCATAAATTCTCCGCCATATGGGCTGACAAAGATTGACCTCCACCGTGACCTTATAAAAATGCCCGAGGCAATATCTCCTGAACCACTGCTTGCATTGCAATACAACTTTCACAGCTCACTTTAGCGCCCCAGGTTACCCCATATACCAATTTTGGCCATAATCGGTGACATGACGGTGTCGGTGTCATTTTGGACTTTGTTTTTGTCGATTTGTCGTGGAATGCCCCAGCTACAAAAAGAAGAACACTGGATTTTGTTTTAACTGACCCTAATTACCCTACTTAATACTAGTAGACTTATTCCACACAACATAGGTACATAGGGTAAGGAAAAGGGTAGGGTAGGGTAGGGTAGGGTAGGGTAGGGTAGGGTAGGGTAGGGTAGGGTAGGGTAGGGTAGGGTAGGGTAGGGTAGGGTAGGGTAGGGTAGGGTAGGGTAGGGTAGGGTAGGGTAGGGTAGGGTAAGGAAATCCACTCACGCACTCCTCTACCACCCAGCAGGCAGCAGGAGACCAAAGGCTGCGACGCTGCGTGTAAAATTATAACTTACGTTGGTTGTGAATCACTCCAAAATAGCGTCAGACGCGCCGCTTTCCCTATCCCTACTGCTACCAAAATGCTACCAAATAGAGGAAAGACGACCGAGGCAAAAACAAAAATATATTTCGCAAGAAGTTATTTTTTTTCGCAATCAGTAAGTAGGTACCCATTTTTTCATCGCTAGTTTCAGCGTTTTTTTTTGGGGGGGGGGGAGTAATTTATATTGCCGCCCCTGTCGAGCTTGGGATGGGGAGCTTTTGCACCTGCCGCCACCCCCCCCCCCCTCCCTTGGATCCGCCAGTTGTGTGTACGCGGCGCGATTGCCGCGCTTGACCAAAGGCGGAACCAGGGGGGGGGGGGGGGGGGGGGGGGGAGCAGGGCAACGAGGCCATCCTCCCCCCAGACTGTTCAAGACCCTTCGTCCACACCTTCACGTTCCATCCACACGTGAAGCGCCAGTGGAGACCATTAAACGTGGGCTGTTCGGGAGGGCTGTTCGGGAGGGCCGTTAGGGCGTATAATGAATACCTGGCCAAATGTCCATCGGCAGACCCATTCGGGGCATCCTACCAAGTGTTTAGAGCTGGGGTTATGATATATTTTAAACAGTGTCCATTTAAATATCTGCTTATAGCTCTTACAATCGTTGTTTTGTGTATTTTTAGGGTTGTGTTATGTGCTTTTATGTATATTTTTAGGTTTGTATTTGGGTATTTTGCTGTGATTTTTAGGTGTGTTTCTATGTGTATGTTATTGATGTGATGTTTAATTTGATGTTTTAACTTTGGACTTGAGCTGCAATTGGATCACTGCTGCCTGTTGCTCATTTACTTGAATAAACTAAACTAAACTAAAAAAGATATACTTTCAAGGTCAAGTCTCGGCGAATTCGGACGCTTCGGCCTTGGGCGGGCGCCAATTTCACAGCCAAACTGGATGAGAGCGGCCATCATGAATCTAGTACTGAGCACAGCTGGTGCCAACGTTTTTGAGTAAGAAATAAATACAAAATTAATTGCCGACTTCAGGTGCTGCAGGAGCAAGTTTGAGCTTGAGCATACACGATTGTTGATCCCCACCATTCATTTAAGTTGCTTTTTAGAAATCCTCCGGAGGTGGCATTTAAGAACTAATCAGACTTGACCATGCCAATGACGTCTCATTGGCAGCATTTGGTAGCTATTTATTTGCCTATGGCCCACTATAGGGATACCACCCCTGCTCAGCGCGATTTTTTTTTTGTTGCCTAGATTGGTACTTGTGCTGGCCGGTTTGGGGAGGCTAAAACATAGTTTGGCCTTACGACTTGAGCGTTTGAGAGAGACCATGGCCTCGTTGCCCCTGCCCCCCCTGGATCCGCCAGTGGCTGCGGACACATCGGGGACCTGGGGGTCTATGTTTCGGTCAAAAAGAAAAATAGAACCAACTTCTTGGAGGGCCCCTCTTACAAATTGATGGGGGGGGGGGGGGGGCAAAATAATGTTTGCCCCCAACTTCTTCAATTTCTTGAGTGGGTGGTAGCTGCCCCCCCCTTATCCGCCGCCACTGCCCACCACCACCACCTGGATCCGCCCCTGCACCATTTATAGGCACCAACTGAAGACCCATCTCATACAATCAAACATTTCAACCTAATGACCCCGTTTGGATAACACAATCTCGTCTCACCCCGAACGCGCCGAACCTGGATGCGCCCTTGCCGGTGCACCGTCCACCACGCGACTCTGGAGGGGGAGGGAGGGGGCGGGAAGGTCGAGCCGTGCCAGCCAGTGATTCCATACAACATAGGTACCTATACAAGGAAATTCACTCCCGCGCTCCTCTGCCATCCAGCAGGCAGCGGGAGACCAAAGGCTGCGACGCGCGCTGCGTGTAAAATTATAACTTACGTTGGTTGTGAATCACTCCAAAATAGCGTCAGACGCGCCACTTTCCCTATCCCTACTGCTACCAAAATGCTACCAAATAGAGGAAAGACGACCGAGGGAAAAACGAGATTTCTTTCTCTCGCAAGAAGTTATTTTTTTTCGCAGGCAGTACCCATTTTTCATCGCCAGTTTCAGCGAATTTTGAGGGGGGGTGGCTAATTGCTATTGCCGCCCCTGTCGAGCTTGGGATGGGGGGGGGGGGGCTTTTGCCCTGCCGCCCCCTGGATCCGCCAGTGTCATTAGTGGCGACTGAGACGGCGAGTGCCACGACACTATTTGCAGCAGTTGATTGCGAGTGCAGCTTCACTTCTGAAGAATCCATGGATGGGGTCTGCGCCTGTCTCCGTCAGGAGGTCATAGCCTGGATATTTTCAATCGCTTAAAAGCCTGCAGTCTGCTCAAATGTCATGGCGGCACATTGGCAGTTGACACTAACTTACCACTGTGCCAGATTGCCACTCAGTTGACATCGAAGTGTCCGGTAGGGAGTCCATTTGATGTATTACAGTCGCACTTTTGATTACAGCCATTTGATGTATTACAGCAGATGTATACAGCCGGTCCCATGGCACCGGCTGTGATAGCGATAGGAACTTTAATAACCAAGTCAGTCATGGCAGTTTGTTGTCTGGCGATACTGGTGATGAGTTATCAGATGGTGACAGGCTAGGAATATCTCATTTGCAATACAGTGATATGTCAGATTCAATACAGTGATATGTTAGATTCAATACAGTGATATGTCAGATTCAATACAGTGATATGTCAGATTCAATACAGTGATATGTCAGATTCAATACAGTGATATGTCAGATTCAATACAGTGATATGTTAGATTCAATACAGTGATATGTTAGATTCAATGCAGTGATATGTCAGATTCAATACAGTGATATGTCAGATTCAATACAGTGATATGTCAGATTCAATACAGTGATATGTCAGATTCAATACAGTGATATGTCAGATTCAATACAGTGATATGTCAGATTCAATACAGTGATATGTTAGATTCAATACAGTGATATGTCAGATTCAATACAGTGATATGTCAGATTCAATACAGTGATATGTCAGATTCAATACAGTGATATGTCAGATTCAATACAGTGATATGTCAGATTCAATACAGTGATATGTCAGATTCAATACAGTGATATGTCAGATTCAATACAGTGATATGTCAGATTCAATACAGTGATATGTTAGATTCAATACAGTGATATGTCAGATTCAATACAGTGATATGTCAGATTCAATACAGTGATATGTCAGATTCAATACAGTGATATGTTAGATTCAATACAGTGATATGTCAGATTCAATACAGTGATATGTCAGATTCAATACAGTGATATGTTTGATTCAATACAGTGATATGTCAGATTCAATACAGTGATATGTCAGATTCAATACAGTGATATGTCAGATTCAATACAGTGATATGTCAGATTCAATACAGTAAATATGTTAGATTCAATACAGTGATATGTCAGATTCAATACAGTGATATGTCAGATTCAATACAATGATATTTCAGATTCAATACAGTGATATGTCAGATTCAATACAGTGATATGTCAGATTCAATACAGTGATATGTCAGATTCAATACAGTGATATGTCAGATTCAATACAGTGATATGTCAGATTCAATACAGTGATATGTCAGATTCAATACAGTGATATGTCAGATTCAATACAGTGATATGTCAGATTCAATACAGTGATATGTCAGATTCAATACAGTGATATGTCAGATTCAATACAGTGATATGTCAGATTCAATACAGTGATGTCAGATTCAATACAGTGATATGTCAGATTCAATACAGTGATATGCCAGATTCAATACAGTGATATGTCAAATTCAATACAGTGATATGTCAGATTCAATACAGTGATATGTCAGATTCAATACAGTGATATGTCAGATTCAATACAGTAATATGTCAGATTCAATACAGTGATATGTCAGATTCAATACAATGATGACACAATGTTTTCAATACTGTGAGAGATATTACCTGCTGCAGGGAATCAAACGGTTGTCGACGGGGACTGTTCTACTGGCTCAGGCAGGAGCGTCGCCAATCATTTTTGAGTGTGTGTGTGTGTGTGTGTGGGGGGGGGGGGTCAGCTGAAATGACGAAAAAATATACTCCCATTTTTATGAGTGTATTTTTATGAGGCTTTGCAGCATTTTTAATGGGGATTTTCACGTTATAGAAGGCACTTGTTATTTAGCGCCGCCAAGCGGCACGCAATTTGTACGGGTTTGCCTGATAAAACCCAGAGATATAGGCGGTGGGCCTTGTAGAGGATAAGAAGCTAAAAATGTAATTAATTTAATTCAGCGTTACAACGAACCGACGACGATGACGATGGCTTCGTTATGACGATGACCAGCGATGTGACGCGGCGAAGCGGCGTGAAAATTACAATTTTAGGTCGTGGAAAACGAAATTTTAATATTGGAACCAGACCGTGAGTTGAGCCAAGGCTCAGGTGACCTCTTTTCCTGGTTGCACATCTCGGTATGATAAAAAGTATTGAAATGAAGGTAGTTTTTCATATACATTAGTACATTTATACATTCGGATAGTAAATCACGATGACCGGTGGCAGTCAGCGCTCAGTAGTACATCATGTGATAATAATAACTGTATACATATGTACCGAACTGTAACAAACAACTGTTAACAGTGCAAATGGTTTGAAAGCTATAACCATGTACACCTTGACCTTTCAAGATTTGCTGTCATTATATTTTGAAGAAACGGGAAGATATTGTATTCATACTCTGGCAATAAGAATGCTCAATGTACCATACATAACCTTTCCAGATTTGTAGCAAAACAAATATGCAACCCTTTCCGAAATGGAAACTACAACCTTGGACAGAGCTCTGGACAAACTGGAGTAGAAAATTTGCAAGTTTTACATAATAGTAGGCCCTAATTAACCCTCGCCAGTGCAGTGGGAAGGGGGGGGGGGGATGGATGCCACCCCCTCGCTTTTTTTCTTCTTCTCGGGAATGACTCACGTATTTGATTATGATGAAACTTTCGGTACCCTACTGTCGAACAATTGAACACATACTCTGAAAATTGTAAACTTCTTACCCCCATGACCCGTGCGTGACCTATGACCTGTTTCTCAAGGTCATGTCAAGCGCAACTGGCGTCCCGTAGTATCGATGCTTGTAATTTGTGCAGTTTTCGAGTGTGTTGTTCAGGAGCATATGCACAGGTGTTACCAGGTGACATCTATGGTTTCCACTGAGATCGTGACCTCCGATGACCTGAGATGACGTTTTGGCCTCTGGCAGTTTCTAGAACATTTTGTGACACTGATTTCAATTTTCGCATCCATTTTTACATAATTATATGTTCCACTGGGGTCATGCTCTTTCACAGGTCAACCGAGGTCACTGACCTCCGATGACCTTATATGACCTTTTTAAATTCTGGTAGTTTTAGGACTTTTGTGACGCTGATTTCAAATTTGGCACCCATTTTGCATAATTATATGTTCATTCACGATTTTAGCTCGATTATAATTCGATTTCTACACATGCACGATTTGGATGACATCCGGGTCATTGACATAACCTCAGAGGTCACCTAATGACCCCGGACCTTAAAATTGGACTAAAAGGCTTCCACTCATCGCAAGCAACACGCTCCTTTTGTATTCGAAGCTTTAGCGCAATTAGGGGCGAAACGTCAAGGGGCGTACCCCCCCCCCCCCCCCCCCCCCCCTCCGCACGGTCACGTAGGTATCGGACGCTGCACGGGCGAGGGTTAAATGGCTTCTACAATGGATGATGCCAGTTCAGATAGATACCCTATACCTATCGGCTATCACTAAGCAAGATTGGATGGGTTTTCAATCATTACCTTCTTCTTAAAAAAGGACCTGATGTACATGATTCCTTGATTAGTCCAGGACCGGCAAGCTTTGACGACTAGTAATTTGAATTGTAATTATATGATATGAGTCTATGACAGTGTGTACTGTGTACACCACAAACGTAGTACCTACCTCCCTCACTTATGTCGCATTTTAGTGCTACGGGCATAGACCATGTTACGGATGAAATTTCCTTCGTTTTCCTTTCGGTGCAGCGGTGTGTCGAAGAGGAAACGAAGGAAGTTGCATCCGTAACTGACTGAGCCCATTTCCACGTCGTATTTGTCATATTCCAATCTTTATTTGTATAGGAATTACATGATAACTGGAATCAGCTTCCGCCATAAAAAAGTGTTGTGTGTGTGTATGGGGGGGGGGGGGGGGTCGATCGCCATAAAAAATGGGTGGTCGACCCCCCGGTTTTCAAAAGCGGGAGGTCGCGGCACCCCCCCCCCCCCTGACCCCCTGTCGGCGACGCCCCTGGGCTAAGGAGTATCACAAGTGCACTGGAGTAGAAAAGCCGATTTCCTAACATCACCTATATCGCGCGACCTGTAACAGAGCGATACCCGCCCCCCCGCTCTCCGTGACCGGTAGACACCCTGCCCCGGGCGATATGAGCGGAGGTCGGGTCAGCCGCCTGACCCAATCAACAGTCAATAACGGGACGGGGCTGTGTCTGCTTCAGTGGCGACGAGGCAGTGAACTCGTGTGCGATGGCGTCCGCGGGTTAAACTGCCGGAGTTTGACGTGACAGTGGGGTTTTATTTATTTATTTATTTATTTATTGCGTTTCTTAGTGGCATCCAATGTAACACTGGCTATTAGACCACAGCGTCATACATGCGCATCTGCCAAAATGTAAAAGCATACACATAAGAGTGGATAAAAACGATGATGACATGAGAGTGATACAAGCATATAAACACATTAAAAGACGCCATGCGATAAACTGTAAATGCTAAAATAACCTAAAATCTGACGAGGAGCGAGCTACACAGTAAGACTACCCTTCACGCTCTTCTTAAAAGACCGCACACGGCTATTGCCACGAACATCACAGTTGAGCTCGTTCCACTTCCGCACAGAACGCACGGGCACGGTCATCTTTGTCGACTCAAGTCTACATCGAGATGTTTCAAGCAGACCGGCAGATGTTGAGCGCGTGACACGTTCGGACACATCGGCACGATACGATACAAGTGCTTTGAGACGCTCGGGCCCATCATGCTGGTGTATGATCGAGTGCATGAGGACGCAGTCTCTGTACTCGATCAGTGCGTTAAATGGCATCCACCCTAATGCCCTACGTGATGCAGTGATGTGTTCATGTCGGCGCTTTTTGGTGACAATGCGGGTGGCGAAATTAATGACTTTGTCAATCCGGTGACGCTGTTGCTGTGTAGGTGGTGCCCAGGCCGGTAGACAATATGTGATGTGTGGGAAGACGAGTGCCTGAATGAGATGTGTTAGTGTATTCTGCGGGAGAGTGTCTCTGAGCTTGCTGATGGTGATGAGACTACCGTAGCAGCGCCCCGTCACGTTGCCGACCTGCTGCTGCATGTTCAGCTCTGGATCCAAAACTACGCCAAGAATTTTGATTTTGGGTGCAGGTTTTAGTTCTGCGCCATCAAAGCTAACTTTGAAGTCCGAGGTTTTTTTGAGTGATGACGCAGTTCCGAAAAGTATCAGCTCGGTTTTAGCGGGGTTTACTTTAAGACCACTGCTTCTGAACCATGCGGACAGAGCAGCGAGGTCGGCCTCCACGGCGAGACGCAGCCCGGTTAGGTCGGCTGACGTAGGTGGCGCGGCATGAATGAGTTGTGAGTCGTCAGCGTATGAGATGACAGATGCGCGACTGGGCAGATGACATGACAGGTCGTTGGTGAAGATGTTGAACATGATGGGTCCGAGTATGCTTCCCTGAATCACGCCATGGTTTACATCAGTGGTTGCGCCGCTCCCTACTGACTGGGTACGGTTCGAAAAATAGTCAAGAAACCAGTGCGATGAAATACCATACCAGCCCAGCCTGATGAATAACAGGTTGCGGTCCACACAATCGAAGGCTTTAGACAAGTCACATGACGTCAGGCATGCTACACGCCCCGCGTCTCTGTGGGTTGCTATCGTGCTGACCAGGTCAACGACGGCGCTCTCAGTGGAACGGTTGGGGCGATACGCATACTGAGTGGGTGACATGAGGCGATTTATAGACAAATATTCCGTCAGCTGAATACTAATTACTTTCTCCGTAATTTTAGCTGGCACACTGAGGACACTGATGGGTTTAAAACTCGCAGGCTGTGATCTGTCACCAGATTTAAAAATCGGTACCACTTTGGCGTGCTTCCACAGGGATGGCACCTTCCCGGTGATGATGGAGGCGTTGACGATGCGCAGCAGGTGCGGGCCCACCGCCGCGAAGCAGCGCCTGAGCAGCTGCAGAGACACGCCGTCGCTGCCGACCGCTCTGGAGCCGCTCATCCGCCTCAGGGCGCAGCTGAGCTCCGGCAGCGTGGCCGGCCGGACGGTGAACGCCGCGCCGCACACGGTGGGCGGGCGGGGCAGCGGCGGCGGCCCGTCTCGGCGCTCCGCCAGCTCCTCGGCGATCCGGGTTCCCACCTCGGCGAAGTAGGTGTTGAAGCGGTCGGCCGCCGCAGCGTCCGGCACGTCACCTGGGCCCGTGGACTTCCCTGGCCCCAGCGCGTGCTTCCGAAGCTCGGACCACATCTCCTTCATGCTGGATGGTGCAGAGAAGAAGTCCGCGCGGGCGGCGGCCAGCCGACGTCTAAACTCTCTCCTCAGCGAGGTGTACCGCCGCTCGCTCTCCGCACCGCCCTGGGCGTCTCTGCTGCGTCTCGCGGCGTCCCTCTGATGTTGCAGCTCGGTCAGATCGTCATCGAGCGTGAGCCAGGGCCGGTCCGGGTGCCGCAGTCTGACACGCTTCAGAGGACAGTGCCGGTCCACCGCTGCGTCCCAGTTCTCGAGGAACGCTCTGTAGAGATCGTCGATAGACGTCGTCTCGTCGCGGTACAGAGCGGACCAGTCGGACAGCAGGAGGTCCAGGCAGAGATGGTTAAAGTCCACTCCGCGCGTGGAGCGGGTTGTCAGCTCGCGCGGCTTCCTTTTTGTCCTCGGTAGTGGAGCTCTGACGGTGATGAGGTCATGATCACTGACATGTGTCTTGACAACAGCCGCCGCCTCACAGCCGATGCTGGTTCTGTTCGTGATCACGTGATCTATCAGTGATGGGGTCGTGCCAGGTCGGGTCGGGTCTCGTATGAGCTGAATGAAGTTCAGTTCCTGGAGCATGCAGATGTATTGCTCCAGGAATACATCTGCTGCGTACGACAGGCGTGGGTTGTTCGCTGCGTACGACAGGCGTCTTGAACAGTATTCTGTCGCCAATGGCGTTGATGAAACTGGTGCTCAGAACTTTGGGCGACATTTCACAGTTCTAAGTGCAATCGTTGCAAGGACTCGAAGCCTGCTGGAAGACCGTTCTGGATCACAAGGTCAGTGGTGTGCCAACGACTGGTGACAAGGACGCAGCCATTATAGATTCCCGAGACTCGGGGTGTGTGCACTATGCTGCTGATTACAAACCTATTGTTAGTTCAAATTCACAAATCAGATATACGAGGTTCATAGTGCGCCCAGACTATACAGGCGGTTATTGGCAAACCATCATATTTGTTGAAAATGGGGACATGCATCCTTTGGCGTAGATATACTGCTATGACTTATGAGTGCTATATGTGATCGGAGCTGACGAGATGACGTCAGACGAAACGCCACCACCTATATGTTGTGTCCGTTATTCATTGAATACCATAAGTAAAGTATACACAGCGTACAAATTCCAGCAGCATTTCTGAAGGTCTTATGTCCTGTTGAAGAGCCTGCTGGCCGGAGTGTACGCTGTTGAGCATTCTGTTGAGCGGTATCCCTATCGCTCAAAGTACCAACGAATGGGTCGTTAAACAACTCAGCTGAGATCGCTAAGCATGACCATTGTGTGTGCTCAGCATACATCGTACGAATGGAGCGTTTCAAGGAAATAAACTCCAGACTTCCGGGCGCCATATTTTCAGTCATTCCTACTTTCAGCAGAAACAAAGCTCTCGAGCACTCTGCGCCAAACTATTGTATGAATATTGCTGTAAATTTTAACCGCGAAGTAATATGTATGTTTCCAAGCCATCATTCATATCCAGATTCTTCTGGATATGATGATGACGAAAAATGCATGTCATTGGGAAAATAAGTCAAGCGTAGGAATAACTCGTACTGAATATGGAATATGCCTGGACTTACACTTGTGAAGCTTGCTAGCCAGGTCAGGACAATATCTGATGGAATATGCCTGGACTTACACTTGTGAAGCTTGCTAGCCAGGTCAGGACAATATCTGATGGAATATGCCTGGACTTACACTTGTGAAGCTTGCTAGCCAGGTCAGGGCAATATCTGGTCGCAGCCTTACACTTGTGAAGCTTGCTAGCCAGGTCAGGGCAATATCTGGTCGCAGCCTTACACTTGTGAAGCTTGCTAGCCAGGTCAGGACAATATCTGGTCGCAGCCTCACACTTGTGAAGCTTGCTAGCCAGGTCAGGGCAATATCTGGTCGCAGCCTTACACTTGTGAAGCTTGCTAGCCAGGTCAGGACAATATCTGGTCGCAGCCTTACACTTGTGAAGCTTGCTAGCCAGGTCAGGACAATATCTGGTCGCAGCCTTACACTTGTGAAGCTTGCTAGCCAGGTCAGGGCAATATCTGGTCGCAGCCTTACACTTGTGAAGCTTGCTAGCCAGGTCAGGGCAATATCTGGTCGCAGCCTTACACTTGTGAAGCTTGCTAGCCAGGTCAGGACAATATCTGGTCGCAGCCTTACACTTGTGAAGCTTGCTAGCCAGGTCAGGACAATATCTGGTCGCAGCCTTACACTTGTGAAGCTTGCTAGCCAGGTCAGGACAATATCTGGTCGCAGCCTTACACTTGTGAAGCTTGCTAGCCAGGTCAGGACAATATCTGGTCGCAGCCTTACACTTGTGAAGCTTGCTAGCCAGGTCAGGACAATATCTGGTCGCAGCCTTACACTTGTGAAGCTTGCTAGCCAGGTCAGGACAATATCTGGTCGCAGCCTTACACTTGTGAAGCTTGCTAGCCAGGTCAGGACAATATCTGGTCGCAGCCTTACACTTGTGAAGCTTGCTAGCCAGGTCAGGACAATATCTGGTCGCAGCCTTACACTTGTGAAGCTTGCTAGCCAGGTCAGGACAATATCTGGTCGCAGCCTTACACTTGTGAAGCTTGCTAGCCAGGTCAGGACAATATCTGGTCGCAGCCTTACACTTGTGAAGCTTGCTAGCCAGGTCAGGGCAATATCTGGTCGCAGCCTTACACTTGTGAAGCTTGCTAGCCAGGTCAGGGCAATATCTGGTCGCAGCCTTACACTTGTGAAGCTTGCTAGCCAGGTCAGGGTCGCAGCATAAGCTCGCCTCGTCGCTACCCTTACTCTAAAAAAGGACACTTATTCCTGTGCAAAAGTGGTGCGTGAAATACCACCATTTCCTCTACTTGACATGACGTTAGCAATTACTCATGCAAAAGACTGAATTCTTCTTTCAGTTATTACGAGCGAGTCCTTCCGTGGTGTATGGGATTTTTTTATTATGAGCGGCCCGGCCCAGACTGACCCGACCCGACCCGACCCGACCCGATCCGATCCGATCCGACCCGACCCGACCCGACCCGACCCGACCCGTGGCGACACTTTTGAGCTCATATTTCTGCAACCGCACGTGCTATTGACAAGCGGACTTCTTTGCTGAACAGCCCCATCTAACCTACCCTGTTTGAGACTAGTGCCGACGCATGTGAGTGACTACCACTACGCGTGGCGCGTGCCGCGTGCCGCGCCAGGGGTGTTGAAAAGTGTTTTCTCGCAATAACTTCGCAACGGCTGGAACAGATTATGTGCAAATTTCGTGTGTGGTTAGGGACCCTCACTCCTCAGCCGCCACTTTCACACAACTCAGGGGTGGGGTGACTGCACATGCGCAGGTGCACACCCCTATTCTATATCTCAGGAACGGCTGAGCCGATTCTGTTCAAATTTGGTGTGTGGTTTGGGACCTCTCATCCGCCAGTTTCCCACAAGTCAGGGGTGGGTGTCTCTGCACGTGCGCACGTGCGCACCCCTATTATATATCTCAGGAACGGCTGAGCCGATTGTGTTCAAATTTGATGTGTGGTTAGGGGCCTCTCAGCCGCCGCCTTTCCACAAGTCACGGGTGGGGTGGCTTTGCACGTGCGCACGTGCACACCCCTATTCTATATCTCTGGAACGGCTGAGCCGATTGTGTTCAAATTTGGTGTGTGGTTAGGGACCTCTCAGCCCCTACTTTCCCACAAGTCAAAGGTGGGTGCCTCTGCACGTGTGCACCCTTTTTTGTATCTTGGAAACTAATTGCCCGATCGAGTTGAAATTCCCCATACATTTCCTTCGCGCTCGCTCGTTCATCGCCAACTAGGCGCCTTACTGGTTCTCACGTGCGTGAATAATTCATACGGCACGTTCTTTCTTATTTATGGCTATTCATTTCCGCCATGGCATAGGGCATTCTCATGCAGCGGGCAAAGCTTCTCACATAAAGTTCCGGCTAATCCAGTTTGGCTGCGGCAGATATTGAGCTGCACGGGTGATGTGTTGACGTATGCCGCGCATTCTCGGAATGGGAGGAGCCGTACCGCTGCAGTAATACGGCACACACTCACCGTTAATTCAAGGGAATAGTTCACCTTTAAAGGGAAATAATGACCTTTTCTCACACAAATGGAGTTAGCACTTGAAATCGACAGACGAGGTCAAAGTGATGTAAATTCAATCGCATTTTGCATATACAAATTCCTTCCGAGAGATATTTCAAGTTAAATTTGATAAACGTTCCACACTTTAACGACCGGTACTTGCAAGTGCCTTTCGGTTTCCATCAAACTCCGGGCTTTTCCCGTATTGCTTTTGTACGCAATGGTGTGGAAAATATATTTTGCGTTCTGCTTGTTGTGATTATATGCCCGCCCATCCTTTACAATTAACAACCATTGAATACAAAGGTAACCAAATTAGCAGTTAACTTTTGCACCCAACGGCGGCCTAGTTGGTGGTTGCGAGTCCAGGGGCGTAGGAACTATTTCAAGTTGGTGTGGCAAAGGCTAGCCAATGGTGCACAGGCGCGCAACCAGAAATTTTAAAAGGGGTCCCGTGTCAAGGGGGAGGGGGTCCCGTGCCAATTTTTTTTCGGAAAGAGTACGGAAAACACGCACTTTGTCTCTAAGGGGGGGGGGGGGGGGGGGTCCCGGATCCCGGGACCCTCCCTGGTTGCGCCTTTGCGCTTTCGTCTTTTTTTTAGTATACCTACCTTCAAAGATTTCCAGGGTGTCACTTAACATCCCGGACATTTTGTTGCCGGAGCTAGCCTGGCACTTCGGTAAACTTATTTCAGAAACAAATATAAAATATGATAGTATGATAATCATTCACTGTAAATTATTCAACACCCTCTGTTCCAATATTCTGTACATTTATTTTCGTTTAAAGCCTCTTATTGTTTTGTAATCTACTCAAAACCTTACACGTTTCAGCCTTTCTAGCTGAGTTGCATAAGCAATGGAGAAAATGCATGGTAAATCATAATTGAAGATTTCGGAGAAAATAGTTGATGGATGTTGATGAAACTTCGCCAAAAAACATAGATAATCGATTGCTCTAACAATTGTAGGCACCCATTTCCGCAGCCGATCAGTTGATTATGATATTGGCGTTCAGATCCACCAGGGTGTCAATCGACTTCGTTTTTACCTCACTTTTTACGAGGCTACTAAATTACGATTGGGTATAAATGGGGTATAAATGGGGGGGGGGGGGGGGGGGGCAGTGTTAAGAGCTATGGCCACGTGACACGGTGTTTGGTCAAAACTCCAAAACTCCAAAACTCCAAAACTCCAAAATCCAAAATTCAAAAATGCCAAAATTGCAAAATTCCGAATATTGTTATTCCAAGGGTGCAACCAACCTTCGGATACAACCAACCTTCGGTTATTCGGATTTTGGGATACAACCAATCTTAGGTAATTCGGATATTCGCGGAGGCAATGCCGGTCCGAAGGTTGGTTGTACATTTTTTATGGGTTTTGGTTTTGGACTTTTTTATTTTGGAATTTGGAAATTTTTGACTTTTTTTTTGGTTGAATTTGTGGATTTGGGAGTTTTGGAGTTTTGGAGTTTTGGAGTTTTGGTGTTTTTGACCAAACACCGTGTCACGTGGCCATAGCTCTTAACACTGCCCCCCATTTACCCAAAATGTTTTGCCCCAATCGCCCCAATCGCCCCAAACCCAAAATCCTTCGTGAAAACGGCTATTAGAAGCATTGCTAATATAGAAATATGGATCCAAATTTGCTAGCATATCGTTAGCGCCGGCCAATAGCAATTCGACAACACAGTTAGTGCGCGCTGATAGCAGCAGCCGAACAGTACCGTCTGTCCCCTACTCGCAACGCTCGATAGCCATTTTTACGCCATTTTTCGACGAAGATGTCAATTTAGAGCTTCGAAACTTGCACATAATAAAGTTCACAGTGGCAAGAACATGCTGTGCACAACTTGTATCTCTATCTTGCATGATGTGACCGTAATTTCATTGTCTTAGGTGCGCTGTTTTACACATCTGTTTTCCTCTGTTTATAGTGGCGATCGTTTTGTCGATATCGAAACAAAAAATAAGAAAACAAATATAAGTGAAAATTCAACTAAAAAGGCTCCATTGTGAATTTTATCGTATCCAACAATCAAACCAATGGCTTCTTACCGTAAGAAGAATATGTTTTTACATTCCAAAACAGTAGGCACACTCCAGGTAGTCAGAGTAAAGGCGGCCCCAAACAGCGCATTCGGTGGCCGATATCACTGCGAAATTCCGCCTCGAAAAATCGCGGCGACACCGCGGAATATCGTCCTTGTTCCGGCGGATTCGGCGCTGTCTGCTCGCGAGATTCCGCCCCGCCGACCTACAGCATGTCGCATCCTGTCCCTACAGCCTGTCCCAAGGTAACTTAATAATGGTCATTTTTCGACGAAGGTGTGAGTTTAGAACCACGACACTTTTCCATAATAAATTTAACAGCGGCAAAAACATGCTGTGCAAAATTTGTAACCTCTATCTTGCATATATTCGCCACTGTTGCCTGATACGTTTGTGTTGTCCGCGGTTCCGCGTCGTTCAGTCGCGGAAAAAGCTCGTACGGACCAGCTTTTCCCGCCATTCCGCCAGCGGACACTCGGCGCGTTTAGCTTGCGTTTTTAATCGTTTCGGCTGACGCAGACGCGGAAAGTCGCTGCAGATGCGCGGGAAGTCGCAGCGATATCGCGGCCTCCGCGCGCCGAATGGCGCAGTGTGCGACCGCCTTTACAGTTACATATGCATACAGTTGTAATCGCCGCAAGCGAACGGCAGCAGTTTAAGGTTGTTTATGTTTCCATTTCCCTATCCTTGAACCGAGCCACCAATCTGGCGTTTGTTATTTTCTTGATTATTGTAAAGGTTCTTGGTTAGGTTCCCGGATGTTTAAATGAGCTGGAGCGTTTGTGACGCGCAGCGTGATCATTCTGTTTTTGTGTGAGTTAGGCCAGTCACTTGGTGGCCTATTTTTGAAAGCTTGTAGAAAGCCACAGAAGTGAAATTGTCGGTGAGTTTATATTATAGTTATACATGGAATATGATTCGCCTGATTGTTCTGTGTGCTTAATAGGACCTGAGATAAAGGTCACATGTATATTTAGGGACTTGTTAGACCCTGAAAATGACTGAAATGTGTTTGTAAAAGGTGTGTTAGGACCTCGTAGTCTGATAGCTAAGATTTGTTTCTTTTTTTTGGGACAGAAACCTGCACTTTGGATTGTGCTGCTCTCTGGAGCTGTGCACAGATATGCACTTTGGTTAGAGCTGCACTGTGGAGCTGTGCACAGGATCTGCACTTGTGTTGGAGCTGTCATCTTTGGAGCTGCATGGATGTGAGAGCAGAAATATAGCAAGCCGGAAGAGTGCTGAGTTTTGCATAACAAAAAATGGTTTTCTACACAGTTTCGACAGTATCAACTGCCGGATAGACTTGACAACTGCTTTTCAACAGTCAATTGCTCAGAGAGCTCCAACAACTCAGACAGTTTGAGTTTGAACAGTGTGTGTTGGACAACTCAGACAGTTTGAACAGTGTGTGTTGGGAGTTTAAACTGACTGTTGCAGTCCAGCAGTTGTAATTGGACTGGCTTTTCACAGTTGAGGGCCTGAAGGGATGTGCAGTGCAAGTATATTTTGGGTTTGAGTTTGGACTTGGACTGTCAGCTTACAGTGAAAGCCTGTTATTGCATATTGTATCTGCTGTGCTGACATAGCTTATTGGGATCAGCCAGTGACACAACTTGTGTGTTTCAGTCTTTGGTGGTACCGAATAGGCCTTTTTTGGTGCTGTCTTGGTTAGATGCATCAGTTAAGGGCATTTTTTGGGTGCATATAGTCATTTGGCTATCTGCCTGGGTGTCGCAAGTAGGCAGATTTGTTTGACATTGTGTTGTCTATAGTTGCCTTAGGTAGGCATATTTGGTTTCATTTGTTTTTGGCTGTCTGGGTGTGCCACATGGTGATAGGATATATTTGGTTGGACCATTTGGTGGCACATTTGGCAGAATTGTTTGGTATTGTTTGGTATTGTATGCAATTGTGCTATCATTAGGATACATTTAGGATAGGCAGGTTGCATTCAATTTAGGTTCATATTGTGTACTTTGCGCATCAGATTTGATTGAGATTTTGCTCGGTTTGGAGTGATTTTGCAGATTCAGAGTTTTTTGGCTGTTGTTACCAGATTGGTTCCATTGGCTCCTTTATAATTTCCCTATCTGATTTTCCCCTTCCTATATTATCCTTCATTTTGCCGTGAGCCTACCACTGTTAGCTGCTCTTCAAGAGTTTAGGATTGCTGAGTTGAAGGTTGAACTTGAGAGTCGCAACTTGGACACTAGGGGAGTCAAAGCAGTTCTTGTTGATCGCCTTCACGTTGCTATGGAGAAGGAAGGGGTAGAGCCAGACCGGGTGAAGCAGCTGAGGAGGAAGGATACATCGACTGAAGTGAAGAAGAAGGAAGATGAGACCACGTCTCCAGAAGATGTTCGACCAGAAGATAGTGTTTCTCAGCAGGGATCCAAGGTGTCCCGCCGGTCAAACAGGTCAAGTGTGGCAAGTTCATTCCACAGCACTGCCAAGGAGGAGTTGATGCGTTCAGCTGCAAGAAAGGCTGGTCTTCTTGCCAAGATGGAGGCGCTCAAGGATCAAGCTGCTCAAGAGTGTAAACTTCAAAACCTGATCCAGGAGTTTGAGTTCAAGAAACAGCAAGGTGTGTTGATGGCACAGTTGGCAGAGGAAGACGCCCAACAGAAAGTTTACACTCAGTGTGGTGGAAGCATAGTTGGATCAGTGAAGAATGCTTTGGCCACCACAGAGCAACTTCATCCTCAGACGTCGCAGACATTGAATGCACAGGCTCTTGCATTTCAACCTCAGAGAAGTTCCAATGAAACAAACCAAGAAGTGAAGAATCAACAAGAGCATGAGCACAAGGAAGAGAGAGGTGCTTGTGGACAGCAAGAGCACAACAGGGATCAAGCTCAACTACTGGAAGCCCTACTTCAAGCGACAGAGAGGGCCCAGTTGCCACCTACAGAGGTCATGAAGTTTCGGGGTGATCCTGCCCAGTACTTCTCCTTCGTTCACTCATTCGAGAGTCGTATTGGAAGCAAGCATATCAGCGATCAAGACAAGCTGTTTTACCTGCAACAGTTCACCGAAGATCAACCAAAGGAGATCGTGCGAGGCTGCCTACTCATGTCGCCAGAAAGAGGCTACCAAGAGGCAATGCGCTTGCTGCACAAGAGGTACGGGAATGAAGAGAACATCAGTGCTGCGCACATTGAAAAGTTATTGTCATGGCCGAACATAAAGCCAGATAATATTGAAAGTCTGCAAAACTTCGCAGTCGCACTGATGGTCTGTGACAGCGTGATGGCCAACATGCCTGTTGGGCTAAGAGAGACCGACCACCCACGAACCCTTCGAAAGATCGTGGAGAAGTTACCCTTCCATCTGCACGACCGTTGGAGGAGGATGGCAGACTCGGCCATGGAGAAGGAGCAGCGCCGCGTCACCTTCTCAGACTTAGTAGAGTTTGTTGACAGAGAGGCGAGGGTGGCGACCAACCACTTATATGGGCGCCAGATGATGAACACCTCCAGGGTGAACTCCAACGCCAAGGAAAGCCAACGACCAAGAACTAAGTATGGACTTGCCACATCCGTGCAAGTTCAGGCTGCCTGTGCCTACTGCAAGAGGACCCACAGCTTGGAAGATTGTGATGAACTCAGACAGAAGGAATCAGCTGTTCGGAGAAGCTTCATTCAAGAAAAGGGACTGTGCTTCGGCTGTCTGAAGACCGGACACATGGCGAGAGGCTGTCAACAAAGAAGTACGTGCAAGATCTGTGGCAAAAGGCACGTGACATTGTTGCACCAAGCGGGAAGCGAGAGAGCTCACTCCCAGCAGAGGCAGTCTCCTGTCCAACCTCAAGCAGATGATCACGTCACAGGGAGGCATCAGGCTGGCAAAGAACCACAGCAAGTGAAGACAGGCTGTGTTCGCCAAGGAAACACTGGTATGGCAATCGTACCTGTAGTGATCAAGATAGGGGACAAGTCTGTGACCACGCATGCCCTGCTAGACAGTGGGAGCACATCATGCTTCTGTCAGGAATCCCTTCTACAGAAGCTGGGACTCGAGGACAAGAACAGAACACAGCTGTCACTGACAACAGTTTGTAAGGACCAGCTCAAGATCGACAGTCAGATCATCACTGGGCTGGAAGTAGCTGACCTGGGTGGACATCATGTTCTGCAGCTGCCGGCAGTCTACAGTCTAGAGAAAGTGCCGGTGGATGTCGGTGACATACCAAGACAAGAGGACGTCAGCCGCTGGTCCTACCTGAGTGATGTGTACCTGCCTCGCGTGGATGCACCAGTAGAACTGATGATTTGCAACAACGTCCCACTCGCGATGGAGCCTTGGGAAGTCATCCACAGCCAAGAAGGAGGACCATTTGCAACAAGGACTAGGCTTGGATGGGTCATCAACGGTCCTGTTCGACACGACGCAAGAAGTCCTGTGAAGGCAAATCGGGTCCATGTGGAAGACACAGGTATCACTGACATGATCAAAACGATGTACAATGCAGAGTTCAGCGAGAAGCTCTCAGACAGCTCTAAAGGATTGTCTATGGAGGACAAGATGTGGCAGGAGAAGGTTGAAGCGAGCATCAAGTTCACAGATGGACACTACCAGATAGGTCTTCCCTTACGAAGGAACGACACTCGGATGCCATATAACAGAAACATGGCACTACGAAGGCTATCCAACCTGCGGAAGAAGATGGAGAGAGACACAAAGTTCAAGGATGACTATACAGCTTTCATGAGGAACGTTTTGGAAGAAGGTTATGCTGAAGAGGTTCCCAAAGAGAGTTTGAACAGGACAGATGGCCGTGTGTGGTACATACCGCATCATGGGGTGTACCACCCTCACAAACCAGACAAGATCAGGGTAGTCTTCGACTGTGCAGCGAAGTACAACGAGGTTTCGCTGAATGATGAACTGTTGCAGGGTCCTGACCTAACGAGCTCGTTAGTCGGCGTTCTGCTACGCTTCCGCACCGAACCAGTGGCTTTCATGGCGGACGTGCGTTCAATGTTCTACCAAGTCAAAGTATCAGAGTCAGACAGAGATCTACTAAGATTTCTATGGTGGCCCGTGGGTGACGTCAGTAAGGATCATAGGGAATTTCGGATGAATGTTCACATCTTCGGAGCAGCGTCGTCTCCCAGCTGTTCAAACTTTGCCCTGAGACGGACAGCAGAGGAGTGCGTGGGTGACTTCAGTCAAGAGGCTCTGAACACAGTCCGGGAAAACTTCTACGTTGATGACTGCCTGTGCTCCGTGTCGTCAGTGGAGGAAGCGCGATCACTCGCGACAGAGGTGGGAACTTTGTGCGCCAGAGGAGGCTTTCATCTGACCAAGTATGTGAGCAACAAGGAAGGTGTCCTTGACAAGATACCGCAAGAAGATCGAGATGACCAGTCAGCAGAGAAAGGACTGGACTTGGCGAAAGGAGAGAAGGTGAAGAAAGCTCTAGGAGTCGAATGGAACATGGAGGAAGATACGTTCGGCTTCTGTGTCAACACAAGAGAAATGAAGACTATGACAAGACGGCAGATCCTGTCGGTCATCAGTTCGGTATACGATCCGTTGGGTATCGCCGGACCGTTCATCCTGTCTGGCAAGCTGGTCCTGCAGGAACTGATTACTATGAAGATAGGGTGGGATGAAGCAATCCCGGCGAGCCAGGAGCTGAACTGGACAAGATGGTTGAAAGAGCTGCCGAAGTTGGAAGCACTTGAAGTGGGAAGGTCGCTGAAGCCTGAAGTATTTGGGCCAATCGTGTCATGTCAGCTGCATCACTTCAGCGATGCGAGCATGGTTGGATATGGCGCGGTTTCCTACCTCAGACTAGCAAATGACAGAGGTCAGGTGCACTGCACTATCGTCATGGCAAAGTCAAGAGTTGCACCACTGAAGAAGATGACGGTACCACGTTTGGAGTTAGCAGCAGCTACGGTTGCAGTACGATTGAATACCGTCATCACGAAGGAACTCGAGATTCCCATCGATCAGACAACATTTTGGACAGACAGCACCACAGTGCTGAGGTATCTCAACAACGACGTGGCGAGGTACCAGACTTACGTTGCCAACCGTGTGGCGGTCATCAAGGACGAGTCATCTCCATCACAGTGGAGATTCGTGAGATCGGAGGAGAATCCAGCCGACGATGCATCAAGAGGAGTGAAGGCGGACACACTTCTGGTCAAGACCCGGTGGCTCAATGGTCCGGATTTCCTAAGGAAAGAAGAGTCCGAGTGGCCACGTCTGCCTTATGGTTTTGGAGATGTAGAAGAGCAAGATGCTGATGTGATTCAGCCCAAAATATGCTGTTCTACGAGCGCACAAGCACCGAGTGCCACAGATAGACTTCTGCTCCACTATTCAGATTGGTACAGACTGAAGAAGGCTGTAGCCTGGATGCTGAGGTTTAAGAAGTACCTGCAGGCAAAGAGATTGAACTCAGGAAGGAAAAGCGAAGCACCAGTAACACGATCCCGGACTCGTTCAGTTGAAAAGTCAGCCTCTCTGCTGTCGGTGACAGAACTCGAGGACGCAGAGAAGGCCATCCTTCAGCATGTTCAGAGAATGGTCTTTGCGTCGGAGCTGCGATCATCGAGGTCTCGGGATTCTGCAGAGATCGACAGAGACCAGAAAAAACGATTGGTGAAGAAGAGTCAACTGCGCCAGCTGGATCCCGTGTTTGTGGACGGGCTTCTGAGAGTAGGAGGTCGTCTGGCTTTGGCCCCGATCTCTTGACAGTGCGAAACATCCAATCATACTGCCAGCACGTCACCACATTTCGGACATGATCATCCGACATGTGCATAGTCAAGTGGGTCATCAAGGACGAGAGCATACGTTATCGACGCTGAGGGAATCGTACTGGTTGATACGTGGCAGTTCTGGTGTACGAAGTGTGTTGAGGGCATGCACTAGCTGCAGAAGACGTCAAGCGAGGCCAGTGGAGCAGAAGATGGCCGACTTGCCCTCGGACAGGGTAACTCCTGACCAGCCAGTGTTCAGTAGTGTGGGCCTTGACCTGTTTGGGCCTTTCTACACCAAGAGAGGTAGAGCTCAGGTGAAGCGTTATGGAGTAGTCTTCACTTGCTTGGCTACGCGTGCCCTTCACATAGAAGTAGTGGACAGTCAGTCTACAGATTCGTTTATTAACGCACCAAGGCGATTCACAGCCAGAAGAGGTCCAGTAAAGCTCATTAGATGTGACAACGGAACAAACTTTGTTGGGGCCGAAAGAGAACTTAGAAGGGAGCTTGCAAACCTGAATCGGAAACAGATACATGAATCGATGCTGAAGCGCAACATAGAGTGGCGGTTCAATCCACCGTGTGCCTCGCACTTCGGCGGGGTGTGGGAGCGGCAGATCCGCAGTATTCGGAAAGTTCTGAACGCCTTGCTCACTCAACATGTGTTAGACGACGAAGGATTGCGTACGCTGTTATGCGAGGTGGAGAGTGTGCTCAACAGTCGCCCTTTGACCACTGTCTCGGCGGACTATAGAGACTGCGAGCCCCTGACGCCCAACCACCTTCTCCTGTTTAAAGGTGGGCATGTATCACCTGGTGTGTTTACTGAGGATGACATGACCAAGAGATGGCGTAAGATCCAATACTTAGCCGACAGCTTTTGGAGCAGGTGGCGAAAAGAGTACCTGCCGCTTCTTCAAAGGAAGCAGAAGTGGAACAACATTCGGCAGAACTTGAGTCCTGGAGACGTTGTACTGATGGTGGATGAAGCGTTGCCTAGAGGGCAGTGGCCACTTGCAAAGGTAGAAGAGGTCACCAAGGACCAGAAGGGACTGGTGAGACAGGTGACAGTCCGCAGAGGCACATCACTGCTGCGTCGCCCTGTGTCGAAGTTGGTGAGAATTGTGGCGGGAGATGAGTGAAGTTTGTTGGATTACGTGAAGCTCACATGTGTTGAATCGAGGAGGATTCAAGGGGGAGGATGTAATCGCCGCAAGCGAACGGCAGCAGTTTAAGGTTGTTTATGTTTCCATTTCCCTATCCTTGAACCGAGCCACCAATCTGGCGTTTGTTATTTTCTTGATTATTGTAAAGGTTCTTGGTTAGGTTCCCGGATGTTTAAATGAGCTGCAGCGTTTGTGACGCGCAGCGTGATCATTCTGTTTTTGTGTGAGTTAGGCCAGTCACTTGGTGGCCTATTTTTGAAAGCTTGTAGAAAGCCACAGAAGTGAAATTGTCGGTGAGTTTATATTATAGTTATACATGGAATATGATTCGTTTGATTGTTCTGTGTGCTTAATAGGACCTGAGATAAAGGTCACATGTATATTTAGGGACTTGTTAGACCCTGAAAATGACTGAAATGTGTTTGTAAAAGGTGTGTTAGGACCTCGTAGTCTGATAGCTAAGATTTGTTTCTTTTTTTTGGGGACAGAAACCTGCACTTTGGATTGTGCTGCTCTCTGGAGCTGTGCTCTGGATCTGCACTTTGGTTAGAGCTGCACTGTGGAGCTGTGCACAGGATCTGCACTTGTGTTGGAGCTGTCATCTTTGGAGCTGCATGGATGTGAGAGCAGAAATATAGCAAGCCGGAAGAGTGCTGAGTTTTGCATAACAAAAAATGGTTTTCTACACAGTAATTATTATCATATGCACTATTGAGCGCTGACTGTCACCGGCCATGGTGTTTTACTATCCGAAGCTAATGTATGTGACAAACTACATGAATTTCAATACTTTTCATCATACCGAGATGTGCAACCAGGAAAATGGGTTACATGGGGCTTAGCTCCAATCATGATCTGGTTCCAATATTAAAATTTCGTTTTCCACGATCTAAATTTAACTTTTCATGCCGCTTTGCGGTATCACATCGGTGGCCATCGTCATCGTCTTCGGTTCGTCGTAACGCTGAATTGAGTGAAGTGAATAGCATTTTAGCTACTTATCCTCTGCATGGCCCACCGCCTATATTTCTGGGTTTGATCAGGTAAACCCGTAACATTTCGCGCAGCTTCGCGGCGCTCAATAACAAGTTCCTACTATGCCATCAAATGAACATTAAACATGCTGCAAAGGCTTAAATACACGCATACAAAATGGGGGTCATTTCAGCTCCCCCACTCAAAAATTATCGGCGATGCCCCTGATCAGTGCGATCTGTGGTATTCACTGTGTGATTGAATTACGCTGCATCCCTCTAGTGCAAAAAACTAACTGGATTTGCCCCCCTCCCCCCAAAAAAGGGTAAAAAATTGGTAATTGGTCATGTTGCCCCCCCCCCCTCTATCAGCCGTCTGCGGCCGCCAGTGGAGCAGGAGCGGCGGAAAGTTGTCAGCTAAGGGGGGCACCAGCCCCATTCTGAGCCATTTCTTTCCAGTTAACGATATAGGGTTAGTGTATTAATTTTCTAGTTTTAGGGGCACCGTGGCCGGGTGCACCCCCCTGTTCCGCCACCAGTGATCATGATTAGGTAACCATCAGACCATAATGCACGCCGTCAGACGATAAAGGTAAGCCATATCAGACGATGAGAACTTCAGGAAAAACGATCCAACCATCAGGGTAAACCATCAGACCATCACACCATCAGTGAGGTCCAACATAAGCTGAAAATGTCACGACGCTTCTTTCGCGAGACCGCACAAGCTCGTGTACATACATACAGTCGGTCTCCTAATGACCTTCCCTTGCCACCACGTTCGCGATAGGCACAGACAAGGTGGTTGTCCGACCGTAGGTTGGTACCCATGGTGGCTGTCTGGCAGGTACGTGCCTGGGGAGGAGGAGGGAGGGAGCCAGTGCGGGGCGTTGTCGTAATGGAACGCGCCGCGACCCGGGCGGTGGTCAAGGCCGTCTGTCTCGAGGGCCAAGAGGTCGCCTGTCCTGAGCTGGCAGAGATCCAATATTGGAGACTGAATAACAGTGTTCATCACATCAGCACAAATAGCTCAGTCGGTATAGCTGTCTACTCCTAGCGTATTCGTTGATTGGTCGTAGGTTCGAACCGCGCTGGCACCAGGCGTTTTTACGTGTATTTCTTTCTTAATCATGCCACGTGTCATGTACAATGCAGAATCCCGAAATTACGAATGCAAACACCCACCTGATGATTCTACACGAAAAATCAGACAAAAACAGTGGGCCTCGGACTAATATGTTCGCATCACGCCGTGCCGTCCTTCACGCTCCACAAACACACCCAGACTGGTTATTGATTCAATTTTTTTTGGAATGATTCAATCATGATTCATTTTGTAATCTGAATATTACAATCACCGTTCGATTCACGGATAACATTTTGAGAATTGATTCTTTCCGATTCAAAGAATCAAAACAAATATTTTAATCGATTCACGTTTGATTCAACATTTAAATATATGTGGTGAATTTATGTCGAATCAATACAAATGGAAACATACACATATATGATCATTGAAACATTGTTACAGCAATTCTATTTCAGTATGTATTAATGTAGCCACTGGTACTGCATGTATTTGCACAATTTACCATTGCACTTGAATCGTTAAGAATCGTTAAATCTTTGGATTCAATTAGCCTTGGTTTGATGCGGGGTTTGCTTCAATCACGATTCAAGAATCAAAAGATCTGGTGGTGAATCCATATTTTTTTATTCAAGGAATTTGTATTGAACGATTCCAATCGATTCAATCAGTGTCGAATCAATAACCAGTCTGAACACATCCGGGCGGGTTTATATCCATTAAGTTAGCGACGATATCTGCGACGACAGTATTTACAACCTTAGGTCTATGAAGCATCGCCAGGTATGTAGCTGATAGAGCATCTGACTGGCTACGTGTTTAAATTTGACATTGACCTTGTGATCAGATCAAAATATCGACACTTTATTTTTTTGGCGCAATGCAAATTTCTCAATCGTCGCAAGCGACACGACGGATAGCCATTTTCGAGACATCTGCGACGACGGTATCGGTCAACTTGAAATACAGATATTCGTCTTAAAGTATAGCCCGTGCAGTGTTCTATCAATTGGACACTTGTTCGTACATATATTTGCTTGGATTTCGGATACCGAGTATATATGGGCGACTTGAAAGTTGGTGTGGCACCGCCACACCAGTTCCAAAGTTGGTGTGGCAGCTGCCACCCCTGCAACACCACTTCCGACGCCTATTGCGACCCTCAATTTGTGAAAATTGGTTTATTTATTTTCAACATTAGGAGTGGTGTATAGTTTTGTCTCTGGCTGTATATAACACTATGGTTTAGCTTATCATGATGAATAACCATCCCCCCCACCCCAAACAAACAATCATTGGAAAAACTGCAAATTGAAATGGGAAATTCACTCTGGGTCTTGCACCCAACGGCGACCTATTTAGCGTCGGCGATTTGTTTAAAAGTGCCCATTCAACAACGTTGAACATATTGATACAAAAGCACTATCGTGTCGCTTATGTGTCGCTTTCCAGTAGTGGAGGGAAAATACCGATCATGAACTCCTTAAGAAGTATACGCACTTACTTTTTAATTTTTCCAAACTTCCAACTTAGAATTCGGGAATAATTGTATTTAATTCTTAAATTAGATCACATCATTTTAATACCATAACGGTAGTCAAAGCAATTGTTGCTAACAAAAACAAAAGGCCACTATTTCCCTTTAACATGGGGTTTTGAACTGATATAGCATATTTATAGAGCAGATCTAAAAACGGGTTGTGGTGAAAGCATTACCTTGCTACGCTAAGTAATTTCGACACAGGACTAGTGGGCCCCTTGTTTCGGGTCCTCACAACGGTTGTTTACGTTACAAGCATATATATGCCTAAAGTCCGTCGTTATTGTGTGCAATAGTTTCTATATCCAAGCTACCATATGCATGACGTCATAATTGTCATGGAGTTTTGTATGGCCATGAAGGAGAAAAGAGAAACATGCCCATATTGCGACAGATATCCATCTATCGTGCAAACAAATGCCATATTCGTTTTTTTTCTTCTCAGCTCGAAATACCCCGTATAGCCAAATTTCAAGACACTTTCAAGGTGACCTATTCCCTTTAAAGGGACATTCCCACCTTAACATTAGTTTTGAGTTGAGATAGCCAAGTTAGTGGCCATGCAGTGAAACTTAAGAAAGTAGCATTTAAAACAAATACAGTTATCTGGTCTTAGAGAAATTAGAGGCAGATTTATCAATTTGGGCCTTAGTAATGCCCACCCATATATGGAAGTTTTTGTTCCGATGACGTCATCTCTCGTCACCGGCGTGTGTATCTAAGTGTACCTGTACTTGAGATGAACCTTGAGGGCCTGGTTTGGATTAGTTTGGATTTGGTTTGGATCGCAAAGTTCGATGTTTGATTAATTAGGTACCTGTGTGTCACGACGTGCTGACATTTGTCTAGATCAACAACAACAGTAGGCTCTGTTGCTGCAGCTAGCAATAGCTCTGCGCTGGCGTTTCTGTTGCGATGAAAGGCAAACACGACAAATCTGAAACACCACGTAACTTCAGGTTTTAAGTAAATAATTTGATTAATTTTGAACCGATTTCCAATTGAAAACCAGGGCGAAGTTGTCTCAGAGGCCCAGCGGGTCGCGGGTTAAAGAGCATTGTTTCAGGTCAACTGTATTCATCAATGGATGTGTGCCATTCACGACTAGTCAGCACATCAACAGTTCACGCCTCAACATAGCTCAACACAATATACACATCTGTACATAAAGCGATACTGGAACACAACAAACAACATAAACAGAGTTTGACAAACAGCCAAAACTGGGATGAATGGTAGTGGGGTAGAGCTACGAAATCGACGGGGTTCAGCGTGCACATGGGGTGTGTGGGGTGTGAGGTAATATATGGGGTGTGGGATAATATAATAGGACACACGGCGCTACAAACGATGGGGATGCAACGACCGGATGGAATTCTGCAAAGATGGCGGCAAATATTTTGAAATGAGCGCGCATGCTTAAAAATACAAAAGCAATTTTGTTGAATTATCAAATGAATTAACATAAGTAAACCACCTGACTTATATGAAATGATATGCAAATTACAGCTGCCAAACCATAGAAGTGATCATGGTATAATCATTTGCCATGAACATGGAGAAATATAGGCAAATCAATTTTCACTCTCTTTACAAAAAAAACAAAACAATAACAACCATTGGTTTCATCTTAATCGGTCATCCGCTTTCACGAATTTCTACTCGTCTCTGGACTGGAAATTTATCTTGGGGGGGGGGGGGGGAGGGGGAGGGGGAGGGGGAGGGGGAGGGGGGGGGGGGGGGGTGCAGCTTAGGAGTTCTGTTAGAGGGAGACTTCTATGATGAAAAAAAAAACGACAGGAGAACTGCTCGCCAGTGAACTATTCGAGGCTAGAGGAGCATCTCATTGAGCTTGAGAGGCTGTACGAGCTTTGGTGGCCTCTTTGTGACCTCTTGGTGACCTATGAGTGACCTCTGTATGACCTTTGAATGACCTCTGCCTGGCTTAGTGCAGTAGGCTTAGTAACCACCGTCATCGGGATAGAAGGGATCGGTGGGGTACACGGGCTCTGGGTGCACGTCCACGGGGTACGCAGGATCTACGGGGTGCGGGTGCACCGTGTCGACAGGGTACGTGTGCGCGTACGCATAGTCGATGGGGTACGGGTGCGGGTCGACGATGGGGCGCGGGTGGTAACCCGGGTGCGTCGGCTTGGCAATCACCACGATCGGTTGGGTCACGGTGACGATCGGCCTCTCGTGGACGGACGAATAGTGATCGTGGGCGGCGCTGTTCGGGTACACATACTGCCCGCCGGAGAGACCGGCGCCACCGCTGACGGTGGCCAGGCCGTTCAGGCCGCTCACCCCGCTCACCCCGCTCAGGCCGCTCACCCCGTTCACACCGCTCAGACCCGCCAGACCTCCCAGGCCTCCCAGACCGCCCAGACCGCCCAGACCGCCCAAGGCGACAGGCTTCAGGCCGCCGGCCGCCAAGGCACCCTTGCCCTTCCCGATGGCCCACGGGAGGAGGAAAGGGGCCTTAGCGATGAGTGCCTTCTTGGCGAGGAGCAGGAGGATGAGGCGGCCCCGCCGGTCCTTCCCAGCGTCAGCGGGGTCAACGTCTGCGGTGACGGCGGGCTCAGAGTCAGCAGCAGGGACGGAGGGATCCTCCACCGCAGCGGCGAGCACCGCCTGTGGACAGAGGTCACTGGGGTCAGACAGAGGTCACTGAGGTCAGACAGAGGTCACTGAGGTCAGACAGAGGTTACTGGGGTCAGACAGGTCGCTTGGTTCAGACAGAGATCACCGGGGTCAGACAGAGGTAATTGGGGTCAGACAGAAGTCACTGGGGTCAGACAGAGGTCACTGGGGTCAGGCAGAGGTCACTAAGGTCAAATATAAGTTACTGGGGTCATATGGTGGTCGCTGGAGTCAGATAGAGGTCCAGAGGGCACTGGGGTCAGCCAGAAGAAACTGGGGTCAGATGGAGGTCACTGGGGTCAGATAGAGTTCACTGGGGTCAGACAGAGGTCACTGGGGTCAGGCAGGTCACTTGGTTCAGACAGAGATCACCGGGTTCAGACAGAGATCACTGAGGTCAGACAGAGGTCACTGGGGTCAATCAGAGGTCACTGGGATCATAGATCACTGGGGTCAGACAGAGGTCACTGGGCTCACAAAAATACAGAGGATGTCTCCGAAGCTATTCAAAGGTCAATGGGGCTCAGCTAGATGTCACCTGCGGTATTGCGAAGTTCACTGGAGTTCGAGATTTTTGGGTTTACTTCTCAAATTGTCCTCAGCAATGAATGATGATATTTAATTATTATTGATACACATGATTTTGTAGATGAAGTTCCACACTGCGTTGCGGTTTTAAAACACTTACAAACAAAATATAATTTTTCGCATAAATTAAATGTTTTGAGTGCTCTTTTGAGGGCATAAGCAAGTTGGAAAAATCGAGGATGATGCAATATATAATATCGTTGGAATATCGTATATCCAAGTTGGAAAAATCGAGGATGATGCAGTGAATGAATTAATGAATGAATGCTCTGATGCAGTACTCTAATGCTCCGATGTATTCAAGACGCACTGAGTTCCCAATTGAAATGTTAAAAAGTCTGCATTGATGATGATGATTTGGGTTTAAGGGCGCCGCAGCTACTAGTCTATGTGGCGCCTATAACATCTGGTTAAAAAATGCCTCAACCAAAACGATCACTGAACCCAACAGTGGGGGAAGGCAGAAGGAAAATGAGAACACTCCTCACCCAGTGAGTAAGTGCGGAAAACTGTGAAGACGGAACGTGCAAACTGGACACAAAAGCAAGACGGGCACAACACAACAACTACGAAG
This sequence comes from Chirona hameri, assembly GCA_036785665.1. NCBI lineage: Eukaryota > Metazoa > Arthropoda > Thecostraca > Balanomorpha > Balanidae > Chirona > Chirona hameri. The sequence goes on along the minus strand of JAXIVJ010007493.1, from coordinate 14,836 downwards.
CTGTATTACTCACCAAAGAGCACAGCAGCAGTGCAGCGAAAGCTCTCATGATGCTTCTCCGTGTTGAAGCTGGGACGGATTGTGTGTTCCGCCGCGGCCTGGCGGTATTTATACCACCTCGTCTCTCCAGACCTGGTCAATCCGGCTCCGTTTCCGCACCGGCCGATATTCGGTGGGGCAGATAAGCATTCCGGATAGAGCACGCCTTACCTGGTGCAGCATGCCCTTGCATCACGACATGGAAAGTTGAGTGGTGGGACGAGCATGTCACCTTACACAAGGCGCCGGACGGCTGGCTCCCACCGGAGCCAGTTTTCGAAAGTGAGACGCTGTAACTAGTGTAGCTGGTGTTGCGGTTTCAGCGGCCGGTTTGGCCGGTGTGCAGTGGAAGGTCGCTGCGTGCCAGGTGGATTGCCCTGCTCAGATGGTGTCATTCAAACCCTGATTCATCACACATGGCACATAGTGGTCGGTCCCCAATGTATCCCCATTGTTACTGTACACTACAGCGGACGGCACACAGTGATCGGTCCCCAATGTATCCCCATTGTTACTGTACACTACAGCGGACGGCACACAGTGATCGGTCCCCAATGTATCCCCATTGTTACTGTACACTACAGTGGACGGCACACAGTGGTCGGTCCCCAATGTATCCCCATTGTTACTGTACACTACAGCGGACGGCACACAGTGATCGGTCCCCAATGTATCCCCATTGTTACTGTACACTACAGCGGACGGCACACAGTGATCGGTCCCCAATGTATCCCCATTGTTACTGTACACTACAGCGGACGGCACACAGTGGTCGGTCCCCAATGTATCCCCATTGTTACTGTACACTACAGCGGACGGCACACAGTGGTCGGTCCTAAATGTATCCCCATTGTCACTGTACACTACAGCGGACGGCACACAGTGATCGGTCCCCAATGTATCCCCATTGTTACTGTACACTACAGCGGACGGCACACAGTGATCGGTCCCCAATGTATCCCTATTGTCACTGTACACTACAGCGGACGGCACACAGTGATCGGTCCCCAATGTATCCCCATTGTCACTGTACACTACAGCGGACGGCACACAGTGATCGGTCCCCAATGTATCCCCATTGTCACTGTACACTACAGCGGACGGCACACAGTGGTCGGTCCCCAATGTATCCCCATTGTTACTGTACAATACAGCGGACGGCACACAGTGATCGGTCCCCAATGTATCCCCATTGTCACTGTACACTACAGCGGACGGCACACAGTGATCGGTCCCCAATGTATCCCCATTGTTACTGTACACTACAGCGGACGGCACACAGTGATCGGTCCCCAATGTATCCCCATTGTCACTGTACACTACAGCGGACGGCACACAGTGATCGGTCCCCAATGTATCCCCATTGTTACTGTACACTACAGCGGACGGCACACAGTGGTCGGTCCTAAAGGTATCCCCATTGTTACTGTACACTACAGCGGACGGCACACAGTGGTCGGTCCCCAATGTATCCCCATTGTTACTGTACACTACAGCGGACGGCACACAGTGATCGGTCCCCAATGTATCCCCATTGTTACTGTACACTACAGCGGACGGCACACAGTGGTCGGTCCCCAATGTATCCACATTGTTACTGTACACTACAGCGGACGGCACACAGTGATCGGTCCCCAATGTATCCCCATTGTTACTGTACACTACAGCGGACGGCACACAGTGATCGGTCCCCAATGTATCCCCATTGTTACTGTACACTACAGCGGACGGCACACAGTGGTCGGTCCCCAATGTATCCCCATTGTTACTGTACACTACAGCGGACGGCACACAGTGGTCGGTCCCCAATGTATCCACATTGTTACTGTACACTACAGCGGACGGCACACAGTGGTCGGTCCCCAATGTATCCACATTGTTACTGTACACTACAGCGGACGGCACATAGTGTCTGGTCCCCAATATATCCCCATTGCCACTGTACACTACAGAGGACAGCCTATAGTGGTCGGTCCTAAATGTATCCCAATGTCACTGTACATCCGTACATCTGGTCAGCTGTTGCGGCTGACTGAGGTAGCAGCGCTTAGCCGAGCTCCCGTTTATCTGCTCGTAATTTTGATATATGGTGTCTATTGTGAGTTTAGTATGTAAAAAAGGTTTACGATATAATGCTTTCTCTGGTGAAGTGGTTGTATTTGTCAAATGTCATCAGAAGCCAATTTCACAAAGAAGTTAGTAATTACACATGTTTGCGATTACAAACGCAATAAAACATTGCAAACCTCACAAAAAGCTATTTCATAAACATTCACCACCTCTGAATTACCGTTTGTAAATAAAATTGTAAATACAAATTTTAGTACAGCAGAAAATGTGAAATCAAGAACGTTTGTATTCAAGTTGGTGCTAATGACAAATAATTTGATTGTTAACTATTTGATTTAACAAATATGTACATTGTGGTTTATTTTTTAGTCAAACTAAAATTAGTTATAGGAAGAATGATCTTTTAATTAACATTTCATCGGAATGCAAACTCCCGTAAACATACATCTTGGTAAGCAATTAGAGTAAGCAGAATTTGCCCATTTACCGGGTGGCGGAGCATAACAACAGAACTACTCTTAAAAGAAAGATCGTTGAATTTCGCGACCATTTGTTCACCTAACCTTGCCGATTTCTTAAGTCGTAAAGAAAGATGGTTCACTGCACATTGCACAAGACATCGTTGACCGCTGCAATTATATCGCCATGCGGTTTCTCCGCGCGGAGGCGCCCCTCACATCATAGCGCAACCGGTAAGGTGCAGTGTAATTTGAATGCTGGTGATCAGGGCCTATTTTAACATGTTAACTGGGGGGGATGCCCCCCCAGTGAGCCGTTTTGCCCCCCCCAGTCAAGAAATGTTGCCCACCCTGATTTCAGTATTTCCATGTCATTTTTCGCTTGATAGGTATTCAATTGAAGAAGAAAAAAATGCTTACCTGGTGGTAAATGTATGCAAATCAAATGCAAATGTCATGATATTCCTAAATTTTCGTATTTCCTAGCCAAAATAAGTATCTTTAAATTATTTCCGGAATATCTTGAATTTCAATATCCTTTGAACAATTGCTCATTAGCGGCAGAGGGGGGGATATCGGGGGTTGTTGGATCAGGAACGCCGACACACAATTTGTAGTAGGGGGCAACTGCTGAACCGATTGTGTGTGGTGTGTGGTTAGGGATCTCTCAGCCGCCACTTTCCCACAAGTCAGGGGTGGGGTGCCTCTGCACGTGCGCACGTGTGCAACACGTATTTGAATCTCAGAAACTACTTCCCTGATCGAGTTGAAATTCACCATGCATTTCCTTTGCGTTCGCTCGTTCATCGCTAACTACGGCGCCTTACTGGTTCGGTAAAAAAGTTATGGAAGACAAATGACGATTTTTTTTGATTTTTTTTTAGTCTGAATGTTTTTGTATGGATGGATTTCCGAGGTCAGGACCCACGCTAAGCAGAGCTTGTTGCGCAGGTCCTGACCTCACCACCCGATCGCGCAATTCCTGTTGGCCGGCAGAATTTAGAGACGAAAGTTTTACGTGCCCGACATACCTGGACACGGTCCGCCCCGCTCACTGACGGCACCTAACCTTGAGTGCGACCGCTGCCACCGGCCGCAGGCCACCCCAGTCAGGAGCAAATAGCGAGCGCCAAAGCGACTCGAACTGCCACTACCGGGATAGGTCAGAAGTCCAGCGCTCTCCCACTGAGCTACAGGGGCGGGGACGAATGACCTCAGGGTGACTAGATTTTACCTCGTGGAGGTCACATAATAAAAACACCACATGGATCTTTGCATTGGCGGATCCAGAACGGGTGGTTGTGAGGGGGGGGGGGTAGAATTTATGCATTGATAGCTGATTTAAAGCTAACTTTCCTTAGTAAAAGTTGCTTAGATTTTCTTTTATATCAGGAAATGTGTCAATCTTGCGCCGATTGCAGGCGGTGGAGGGGGGGGGGGGGGGGGGGGGGCAATTGCCCATTTGCCCAACCGTAGGTCCGCCACTGGATCTTTGTATTTTGCAAAAGATGCGGGACTCTGGTGAAAATTGGGCAAATTTAACCATTTCCTGTGGATTTATATGCATTTTCATGTTTCCCCAATGACATGTAATTGGGAGGTCACAAAATATACTTCACCTTAGGTCACCGATATACAAATCATCCGAAATAACAGAATTATAGGTGTTTATGACCTGATTAAATATTGGGAGTATCTAACTGATCGGTCAAACAATGTGGCTGCGGCACGAACTTACATTTTTTTTGGAGGTGGGATCACTAGACTTGACTTAGTGACGTGACCTGAGGAGACCCGAGGTAAACAAATTAACAGGATTTGGGCAATTCATAGGCAAGTAGTTGTACCAAAAATGGCGGCGCTAAATGGTGTCGTTTTCCGCTATTTCCACCAAAAAAAAACTAAGGGGGCGGGGGGGGGGGGAGGGTATCCGCCCCACTGGCGGATCCAGGGTGCGTTCCCTGCACTGAACGTGAAAAACAATGATCTTAGGAGAAAACTTCATGAAAACAGAAGTTTGTTTTCTTCTCTTGTGATTGAATTTTAAGTTGTTATGTATCCCTTGCTTTCAATGGTAGACAAAACAGCGCACCTGGTGCAATTTAAGCAGCCCCGGTGACATGCGCCACGCTGGGGGGCAGAATCGCTGACATCGCCGACAGACGGGTTGGTTAAATCCAGCCGATATGACTCATATGAGTCGAACCTCGTTTTCAGGTTCCCGGATTTTCTCAATAACTTTAAAACTGTGATATATATCAACGTGAAACTTTCAGTACCTTATACTGCATCAATTGTACGTCTTCTCACCAAATGTCAATGACATTTTTGTAGTATTTTCAGAGATACTAACGTTTTAACCCGCGCCGTGCCGGTGCTCGGCGCCACCTTGGCCGTGCCGGCTGTTTGTGTACCAGCTCTCTCCTGACACAGAGGCTAAAACCATTGAATAGTATGCGAAGGAACAAGTTGGGGCTACAGAGGTCGTGGCGACAAGACTGAAAACGAGGTTCGACTCATATGAGTCATATCGGCTGGATTTAACCAACCCGTCTGTCGGCGATGTGCTGGACCCGGAAATATGGGCGCAGGGTCTCCTGGTTCGGCGGTTCTTCGCCAAAAGGTCTGATCCCGTCATGCCTGAAGCGTCGAGACCGGTGACTGTATGCTGATGCATTATGCTGTCACATTGACCATCTGTCTTCTGTATGCTGTATCTTACTTTACCCAAAATTGTATGAGGGTAAGTTCATATAACTGTCAATCCTCTAAACGTAACGCTGGAGGAATTCAATTGCTATGTAATAATTCTGACATAATTTTCCTGCAAGAGCATTGGTTATTTCCTGCTGATCTCTCCAAAGTCTAAGTAACATGCATACTGAGTTTATGTCATTTGGAATATCCTCAATGCACATGGCTGATGGAATAGTATCGGGGCGACCGTACGGTGGGGTAGCTGTTATGCGGAGGAAACACTTTTTTTGGAGATCCGAGCTTGTATTGTCGGTAACAAACACAAAAAGCACATACATATTTTTTTCCCGATACATTTTCTTATTAAACAAATACAGTACAGCGATACAGTAAAATACAGTACAGCAGGCGTTAGACGATCATAGGCGACCCCCGTCCGCGCCGCCTCGCATTTTTCAGCGGCTTCCGTTCGCGAAGCGGCGCCCCCTCGCCACCGGCCGGGCGTGCGAGCCGTCGGCCAGCGGGGCCGGCGCCCCGCACTCCCGGCCGGCCGACCGGCCCTGCAGCACATGCTGAGGGCCGGTCCCGATGTGGAAGAAACACTTAGCATCTATAGTGAAGCCAGTCATATTTGGCGATGATAGGGTAGTTGGCCTAGAATGTAACTTCGTCAATATCCGAATGTTATTGTTAGGGGTTTATTTACCTTATAACTCAAATAAAACTTTGAAGATTTCCTTTTTTGCTTGGGAAAAAAGGACAATAATTGAAGAGTTTGACTCACCTTATGTTTGTGCCCTTGTAGATTTCAATGCTGACATAGAAAAACAAACGTCCTTTGGAAAAGAGCTGATGTCCTTCTGTCAAAATTCTCACCTGGTTATAGCTGATCCAGTTCTTCTTAGCAGAGGATCTGTGACTCATGCAATGAGGGACATGGAACTGAATCTAGGCTTGACCATGTAGTATGTTCGAAAGGTGCTTTTGATCTCATTCAAAACATGGATATTTGTTACCCTATAGTCAGCTCTGACCACTTTCCCATAACCGCTACTCTAGGAGGCACTTCTTGTGCGTCACTTTCCCTTCTCGTGCGGTTACAGTGGCTACGGATGAACAGGAAGATGGAAATGCTAAATGCGTGGCAGACTGGTCGTCTGTTGAACAAAACCGTTTATAAAATATATACTCCGCGGGTGTTGAGGACCGACTCCGTGCCGCTCATGTACCGTTCGTAAGATGCCTGTTGTGCCGCGGGTGTTGAGGACCGACTCCGTGCCGCTCATGAACCGTTCGTTAGATGCCTGTTGTGTTGTTGTGTACACAGGTGTGTCCGGTGACCGTCACCGCGTCTCCGTCCCTCTGTCAGTCTGTGCCGGGGAGTGGTCCGCCACCCGGTAGTGTTTGTATGGGGCGGGCAGAGAGACGCTGGGGATGCCTGTCTGGGTGTTGTCTCAGGTGTGGCGGAGGGGGCACGCCGGCCCGCCGGCCCGAGCTATTGTTTGCCACCCTGACACGGTTTTAGGGTCACCGGGGAAGGGGGGGGGGAGGGGAGGGGGATCGAGACGCCTCTGTGTGGAGAGACGAGAGAGTCGCTGTGCGGGCGTCGCCACGAGAGGTTGTCACTCGCCCTCATAGGCGTAGGAACAGGGGGGGGGGGGGGGGGGGGCTGCCCCCCCAACATTTTTATTTTAACATTACGCCTATGGGCGTTGCATGGAAAGAATCGACTTCAGAATGCCTCCGCCCCCCCCCCCCCAACTTGATCATATTTCCTGCACCCCTGCGCGCACTACTGTAAATATACGTTTTATTACAATGCTTTAACCCTCGCCCTACGGGAGTTTTTTTCACCTTCGCCCTACGGGGGGGGGGGCTGACAGTCCCCCTGTCCAAACCAAGCAACTTCGAGCAATGCGGTAAGAACCAGCATGTTGCCTGTCATGAGAGAAATCTAACAGTATGCGATTTTTAGGTTTCAGGTCAACGGGTGACCTTCCAGGTCAAGCTCGGATTTACCACGTCCAGAACAGCGATTTTGCTCTTCAGAAAACCTCAAAATGAGAAATTGA
>JAXIVJ010007493.1:0-2500 GCA_036785665.1 Chirona hameri | reverse complement strand
TTACGAGTGAGAGCGAAGCGCTCGCGAGTCCTCACTGAATACGGTATTATTCTCACATATAAGCAGCCGACCCAACCGACCATAACGACCGACCATAACGCTTTTGAGGAGCTTATATCTTTGGAATCCCGCACCCGATTGACAAGCGGTCTTTGTCATCTGATAGCCCCATTCAATCAATTATGTTATTGACATGTTTCGTCTCACGTGAGGGGTCAGCATGGCGCGTGACACGTGCCGCGTCAGGGGTGTCATAAAACGTTATCCTACTATAGCTGAGAAACGGCCGGACCGATTCAGCTGAAACTTGGTGTGTGGTTTGAGACCTCACTACTGGCAATGTCACGCAAGTCAAACTCTGGGTCACACTGCACGTGCGCACGTGGACACCGCTGTTCAATTTGCTATACGTGCTCGCTCGTCCTTCGCCGATTAAGGCGTCTTACTGGTAGGACACACTCACTTGTTGATAGCGATGTGGGGAAGTGCTCGACATTATAGGGAATAGTTCACCTTTAACATGGGGTTTTGAACTGAGATAGCAGATTTGTAGAGCTGTAGCCTATTTCACAAAACATTTTTTTTTGGTTGTAATTACAAAGAATTTCTTTGTAATTACAAATAATTTTTACACATGTTTGTAGTTTGGATTTCACAAAACCCCAGGGTAGTAAATCTCAATTTACTATTTACAAACAACTTTACAAAGATATTGTTTGTAAAAATGTTTGCAATTGCACATGTTCTATTTCTCGAAGGTTGACGGAAGTGAGGAAATGTTTGCAATTACAAACTTGTAATTCCAGTGGGTCAGGGGTTCTGAATTTCAGAAACTGCATTGACAGTTGACATTGTTTGACTGTTCAGGTTATTTTCTTGGTGGGGTCGTTACGTTGCCGAGGTTTTTTAGGGGTAATGGTTTAGTTATACATAGGTATAGCTGCCCAAAACAAGTTATTTCCCCGAGAGATTCGAACAGGGATCTCCAGCTTTGAAGTACCAGTGCACCTTACCGATTGCGCTGTGAGGGGCGCCTCCGCGCGGAGAAACCGCATGGCGATATAATTGCAGCGGTCAACGATGTCTTGTGCAATGTACAGTGAACCTTCACCCTTTACGAAGTAAGAAATCGGCTAGGTTAGGTGAAAAAATGGTCGAGAAATTCAACGATCTTTCTTTTAAGAGTAGTTCTGTTGTTATGCTCCGCCACCTGGTGAATGGTCAAATTCTGTTTACTCTAACTGCTTACCATGATGTATTTTTACGATCAGAGTTTGCATTCCGATGAAATGTTAATTAAAAGACTATTCTCCCTATAACTAATTTTATATTGAATAAAAAAATCAACCACAATGTAAATATTAGGTAAATTAATTTGTTAACAATCAAATTATTTGTCATAAGCATCAAGTTTAATACAGACGTTCTTGATTTCAAGCTTTCTGCTGTACTAACATTTGTGGTTACAATTTTCCTTACAATCGGTAATTCAGAGGTGGCGAATGTTTGTGAAATGTCTTTTTGTGAGGTTTGCAATATTTTCTTGCGTTTGTAATCGCAAACATGTGTAATTACTAACTTCTTTGTGAAATAGGCCTCAGATCGAAAAATGGGTTGTGGTGAAAGAATTACCTCGCTACGCCAAGTTATTTCGACACAGGACTAGTGGGCCCCTTTTAGAAGACGCTGTCACGTGCCCCGATCGGGGCACGAAACTTGTTTAGGGTCCTCACAACGGCTGTTTACGTTACAAGCAGCCTGCGTATATATGCCTAAAGTCCGTCGTTATTGTGTGCAATAGTTTCATATCCAAGCTACCATATGCATGACGTCATAATTGTCATGAAGTTTTGTTATGACCATGCAGGAGAAAAGAGAAACATGCCCATTTTTCGACGGATATCCATCTATCGTCCAAACAAATGCCATATTAGGTTTTTTCAGCTCGAAATACCCCGTATAGCCAAATTTCAAGAGACAACTTTCAAGGTGACCTATTCCCTTTAACACCTGTGACATTATGGTTTCCACAGAGATCATGATCTCGGTTGACCTTTTCTGAGGTCCATTTTACATAATTCAATTAATATTAATGATTTTCAGATCTCTACCAACTGTAGATAACGCAAAACAGACGTCTATGATGGACAAGCATGGAATACGGATATCTAATAGTTATATTCAATCAAACGTCAAAGGTCAAATCAGGTCATCAGGTCATCAGATAAAAGGTTAACATGGATCTAGAGTTAATGGAAATGCATTCTCCTGACGACAAAAAATGTGCTGCATTTTCATTCACGACTCTAGCTCGATTATAATTCAATCTCTATACATGCACGATTTGGATGCCATCCGCTCATTGACATGACCTCAGAGGTCACTAAATGATCCAGGACCTTAAAATTGGGTATGATCAGCTTCATTTCATCACAAGAAACACGCTCGTTTTTGAATCGAAGGTCTAGCTCAATTAGGGGGCGAAAAGGTGGGTCGTACC